>ML661885.1:37234287-37431148 GCA_007570785.1 Antilocapra americana
GGGAAATCTCGCTGCACCAGCCCCGAGCATCAATCCTGGGCTGGCGATTGATTAGACATATGAAAATTAACATGCTTCAATGCCCTTCTCCCATATCATCCCACCCTTACCCTCATCCACAAAGTCCACGAGTCTATTCTATACATCTTACATTTTCATATTTATTGTTATGTCTATATTCCAAAAATGAAGGAAAGATTTTCCTCTTGTATTCATTTGAAAGAAAGAAAAGTCATTAGCAGTTTTCTATACAATACGGTCAGAAGGCAATCACTTTGAAACACTTGTTCACCTCTATCCAGAGTAATATCTTCTAAAAGGTAAGGACTAGGGATCAAACCCGGGCCCCCCTGGACTGGGGTCCTAACCATTGGACGGCCAGGGTATACCTAACACATTAGTTTTATTAACCTATGTTCATTTTTTCCAAGTATTTAAGAGGGAAAAGACTCACTGTGAATTTTTTAAAAAGACAGTATAGTGTACTATTTTATCATTCATATTAGTTTCAAGAGGAAATGCATAAACAGACCAAGAGACAGCAAGAGAGGAGACAGTGTATATACTTCTACGGTGACACAAATTACTCATTTTCAAGTTTGTTTGATTTTTCAATAAGCAACTACTGAATCAAGTAGAAAGAGTTTGGAGGTAACAGATGGGGGCTTCAATCACAGCTTTACTGCTACTTAACTGACTTCTTCAGAAAGTTTACTGCTTCTACTTGATCCTCATGTTCCTCATTTATAAGACAATATTTCATTGTAGTTTCTTATTTTAAAGAATAAACATAATAAGATTAACATAAAAATTCAATAAATAGAAATGATAGCAATTAGGGAATATAGACAATACATAAAATAAGGCTAAAGCACTTCAACATATATATGTAAATACTTAAAAGCATCAAAAAATAATCTTTGTGATCATAAATTTTAAGACTTCTGAGATTCAAATGTCTAAAACGGTTTTCATACAGCCAGTGTTATGTCGCTATATGCAGGGTGGACTACACAGGGAGTCAGGAAATCTGGGATTTGAATTTTGGCTTAACTGACTAATCTTGGGAGAGTTGTTTCCCCTTCTGGAACTTGATTTCCCCATTTAATAAATGAGAAAACTTAAGTAAAGCACTAAGCAGAGCAGCAGACACATAAGAGCTCCAAAAATTCTTCTCTTCTCCTTAATTACCACCACCAGCATCCATTAAGCATCAATTAAGCATGTTGAACTGGAATATCTATAAGGTCCCCTTTAATGATGAAACACTTTGCTCCCAGAGTATATCTCGTTCCATGGATTCTGGGCAAATGATCATAGAAATACAACATGATTTTTTGGTATGCTATCATCAGAAAAGGCATGGCATAGCCTAGAAAAATCAAAGTTCAGTCGAGACTAAGGCTTTCAAAATAATATATGTTCCATAGTCACAATAACTAGCACTCTTGTTTTGTAGGAACTTTTACCCCAAGCATACTTTTCTAAAAGAACCACCTACTACCTACCAAGGAAGTTAAAGATACACTCTCAAAATATTATACCTTGTGACTTTTGCATTTTAATTCTCATGGTTGGATATTAGGGCATAAAGAACTTAGCCAAAACCAATCAGGATATAATAAAATACTAACTGAAAAGATAAATAAGTTTATAGATAAATGTTTTACTGACTATTTGGTTTTAAAGAAATGCACTTCTCTTCAATCTAACACCTTTGATAATGCATTATCTAAAAGTTTTTTAAGATGGATCTACTTCTCATCTCCTTAAAATAGAGATCATCAGGATGAGTTTGAGGAGTTGCTCTTCAGTGCCATGTTTTGAAGGGAGGGTGACTGAGTCTAGGGTATCACTACTGGTTTCTTTTACTTTCCTGATTTGGCCATCACCTTAAACTATAAGCAAACAATACTGCAAGCAAACAAGCTATCAACCAACATATTGAAAGTCTTGTGACTCTTTACTTATAGAATATTTTGTAGTAAAGAATCTGTAAACATGGGCGATCATTGGAATACTTAGTAGTTAAGAAAACACAGACCCTATCACTATATTATTACTTGAAAAGAGAACATCTGCAAGGGTGTGGTAACAAGGTAAATAACCAGTGTTGCTGGTGGGACTGTCAGTGATGTGTCTCTGAAAGGCAGTATGACAAAATGTATCAAAAGCATTTAAAAAACATGCCTATCCTTTAACCTATCAATATTACTTTCAGGATTTACCCTAATGGAAAACGGCTATGATCACAGATTTAGCAAGAATAATATGTATTGCAGAATTGATTGTAATAGTAAAACACATATACACACAAAGGCAAAACCCCCAGAAATTGCCAATGGTAGAGGATGTTTAAATAAGTCATGTTCATCAATAAAACAGAAAGTCCCTTTGAAAATGCTGTTGCAAATAAATACCTATTAACATAAAATATGTTCTTGATATGGGAGAAAGGGCGAGGGAAAGCAGATATCTGCTGTTTAGCTTTGGCTGGCACACATACCAAATACGGATCCACTCTACCACTAGGGCACACAAGCGAATTCAAATCCCAGAGTGACACAGTGTCACAAACAGAAAAAGAAAAGAAATGTATATAAATAGAAACAAACACCTCTTGCTAAACTGGGTAGTTCAGGAAACCTAGATTCACAGACGACACATTAGCTACCTGCACGAGAGGAATGAAGAGAATGTAAAGAAAACTAAAATATGTTTCAGATGTTTATGTTCTCGGGAAAAGAAGTGCAGGTGTATATAGCAAGAAATCTAAAGGATGTACTACGAACAGTGTAAAGTGGTTTTAATTTTCTCTGGTTGGAATTATGCTTTTTAGAAATGTTCTTTTTTTTCTGTTTTGTTTTTTCCAAAATGAACATAAAAGTTATAATCAGAAGAAAAAAATTAAAACAATCGGACAAATGAAAAAAGCAATGAAGGACCAAAACAATTCAATTTGCATAGTTCATTCCACAGGCTAAAGGTATAGCATGGCTTTCAAGCTAATTCTATGAGATTACTACACACTAACATCAGGTACTGATATAGGATGCTCAGTTCCAGAAAGAAACAGTGTTTCCCCACGCTGAATATGGTTTTATGCATGTTTCTGATTTTTGGCACTGGAAAATAATGAAAAAGTTTATATAGTCTTGAAATATGAAAAACTGCCAGTACAAGCAATTTATTTTATGACATAATTATAGTTGTTTAAAGTTGTATGCTGAGAGATTTTTTAAAGGGCAAATCTCCTATCACCTAGCATTAGGAGAAAGATAATGAAAGGTGGTGAAATACTTGTAAACAGTTTCTAAAGACTTAGTTATCATATTTAAGGGATTATAGCAGTTAGTGATTAAACAAAATGTTTATAGGCCAAAAGCATTCAATATTAGGTTTGAATGAATACAGTTAAGTAGTTTGGCTGTTAAGATACCCAAAAACACAGGACAAAGATAAACTCTTGAGTTTGTGAGTGTATAAACATAACAGTAACATTGTAAATAAAATTTACAGTCATGAAAAAATATTTCATCATATTGAGAGGTGGGAAGTGGTCAGGAGGGAATCTGCCCAAGGAATTAGAGACTGGAGTGACTCCGAACTGTTATGAATGAAGTAGAGAGGGCCTACCAGCTCCCAGAATGGAATTGAGAACTGCAGTGCAGCAGCAGAAAAGACACTTGAATGGGACTATTTACAACATCTTAGGCTAGTAAGTGGTGCCTGAGAAGCCTAGGAGGACGTAAAAGTTAGAAGACAACAGGAATAATGATAGAGTCGGAAAATAAAAAACCCACAGAGATGAGCCAAAATCCCAAACATTATGCCACCTTGAAAGCCTTAATTCTCTTTCCTTCCCATTCCTGTATTCTTAGAGGCATGTGCCAAGAGCTAACTGAATACCCATCACTATAATTATAATTCAGACTCGATTGCACCCGTTGTGAGTCACCGAGTGGGTATCTGGGTTTGGAGTGCCATTTCTTGGTCCTGGCATATACCTTGTGGGGAGGGGAAAGGAGGATAACAACCCTGCTAAAACTCTGCTCTTCACCTCATCAAATATTTTCTCTGTATTAAATATTACTTCCTTCCTAAAATGTGGAATTCAAAATGCTTATGATTCTACATTATAACTTAATAAACAATATTTCCTTTACTCAAATGACCATCTACAATTTTAGGCTAGTAAAATAGTAACCATTTATTCAAATGTTTATTGCCTATATATCCCCACAAATGCAGGGATACAAGAATGGTATGACATGGGCTCTTTTAATTAATGTACTGGTAAATATATCAGCATGTAAAATGCAAATATGGCTGCATGAGAACATTTAGAATTAAGATTTCAATGACCAGTTCTAATGTCATTAAACCTCAATTAAGTTAGATGATCAATAAAAGATCTCTCTCTGAAGAGTATAAAAAAACTGAGTTCTTCATGCTAATTCTTTGATCCCTGGAGATGACCAGAATTTAAACATTTGGTATTTTTAACAATACTTCAGGTACTGTATATAAATGCATTCTTTCAATACACTATAATGTATTAGTATATTATCTAAGTATACTTGAGTGTGTGTATTTGTCTATGCCACATAGTTGATGTCTAGAGTTAGGGAGGAATATTTAGCTAATCAACAGATTGTTTTTCAGTCAAAACATCTTCCCTGACTATATCATTAGTAATGAAACTGTGTTTAACGTTCCTAAGTCTTGGATCTCAGGATAGGAAGCAGTGCCTTGCTGGTTAAAGAGCAGATCCTTGCTCATTTGGAATGAGCAGAAATGATTCCTATCACTTCTGGGCAGAAGCATTTGATAGGTAGTGTTCTACTCCAACTTCTCTTTCCCTCTGCTGCTGGGACTGTGAAAGACAGCCTCTATCAGACTGAGCCCCTGAGTGACTATAATGGGCAGAAGCGAATTTTTGTTGATTATGCAACTATGAATTCAGGGTTGTTTATAACAGCAGCACAATTTAATATGTCTTGAATAGCAAAGTCAGGAGAGACTGCCTATGAAAAAATCAATTAGGAGTTTATAGCAGTAGTTCTGGGAAAGGAAATAGGAACCTAGGCTACTCCATTGTTACTATTAACAGAAAACAAAGCTAATGTAAAAGTTATCTAGAAGGAACCATCTATACAGCTTAGTATCTGGACCTGAGAATAAGATATAATCATAGCTCACATTGGTAAGCATTTATTATATTCCAAATGCCTGTCCAAGTGCTTTCTATGAATTAACTCATGCAATTCTCTTAAAGAGGACTTCCCTGGTGGGAAGAATCTGGAGGTAAAGAATCTGCTGGTGACGCAGAAGACCCAGATTTGATCCCTGGGTTTGGACGATCCCTTGGAGAAAGCAATGGCAACCCATTCCAGTATTCTTGCCTGGGAAATTCCATAGACAGAGGTATAGTCCATGGGGTTGCAAAGACTCAGACACAACTGAGAGACTAACACTTTCACTTTCAAATTCTCTTAAAGAAGAGAAAATGGAGGCCCTTGGAGAGTATAGTGTTTGCCAAGTGGTACTGATGTAGGAAACAATCAACACTGGACCAGTGGAATTTCCTGATGGAGAGGTTCAGCAGAAGAACTAAAGAGCCTCTTATTGAAAGTGAAAGAGGAGAGTGAAAAAGTTGGCTTAAAGCTCAACATTCAGAAAACAAAGATCATGGCATCCAGTCCCATCACTTCATGGCAAATAAATGGATAAAGAGTGGAAACAGTGGCTGACTTTATTTTTCTGGGCTCCAAAATCACTGTAGATGGTGACTGCAGCCACGAAATAAAAATACACTTACTCCTTGAAAGAAGTTATGACCAACCTAGACAGCACATTAAAAAGGAGAGACATTACTTTGCCAACAAAGGTCTGTCTAGCCAAGGCTATGGTTTTTCCAATAGTCATGTATGGATATGAGAGTTGAACTACAAAGAAAGCTGAGCGCTGAAGAATGATGCTTTTAAACTGTGGTGTTGGAGAAGACTCTTGAGGGTCCCTTGGGCTGCAAGGAGATCAAACCAGTCCATCCTAAAGGAAATCAGTCCTGAATGTTCATTGGAAGGACTGACTCATTGAAAAGACCCTGAGGCTGGGAAAGATTGAAGGCAGGAGGAGAAGGGGACGACAGAGGATGAGATGGTTGGATGGCATCACTGACTCAATGGACATGAGTTTGAGTGGACTCCAGGAGTTGGTGATGGTCAAGGAGGCCTGGCATGCTGCAGTCCATGGGGTCGCAAAGAGTCGGACATGACTGAGTGGCTGAATTGAACTGAACTGAACTGAGGTTCAGTAGGAAGAGGCTGTACACTCAGGCCAAGTGCTCAAGGGAACAGTCAGGGCTAAACAGAGGGAACCAACAAGTATTTGTAGAACAGGAGAGGACAGATGCAATTAGGATGGCCTAAGCAGGATGGAAGTGGTCTTTCCATTCTTGAAAATCAAAAGTGAAGTCACTCAGTACCGTCGACTTTCCATCCTTCTTGGAGGAGGAAATGGAAATCCACTCCAGTATCCTTGGATGGAAAATTCCATGGACAGAGGACCTGGTGGGCTGTAGTCCATGGGGTTGCAAAGAGTCAGACATGACTGAACAACTGAGACATGCAAGAAGGAAGGCAGGCTAAGAGAGTAGAGAGAGAGAAATTAAAAGATTGAAAAGATAGTCCAAGGATTACTTATATTTAAAGATTAGGAAAGAAGAGTGACTGAGGTGAATAGAGATGCATTCTCAGGAATAAGAAAAATAGTATAAGTGTCAAATTACACAGAAGACAAGAACGAGGTTCAAGAAAGTTGTGGTGGTCAAATGATATAGAGTTAATTATCAGGAACATTTAAGAAAAGCTACAGATTTAGAGGTGTGGAGGACATAAATAACCCTTAAGAAAGCAGCTATTCAAGATGGAGAAATATATGAGTTTAAAAACACAAATGTTTGACTTAGAACATTAAATTTTTATGGTGTGAGGAATTTTACTAAAGGGGAATAAAAGGAATTCATCTGTGTATCTGTTAAATAAAACTGTCTTACCACAATTTCTAGATCCAAAACTACAGGGCTAATAGTTAACCAGAAATGTTTCTTCTACTTATTGGTCCTCTTTTTCCTAACTTAGCAAATGAGGTTAAATATCATTGTTCAGGTAATTTTAAACTCCAAATTTTTATGACCATAATACCTCCATTAAAGTGGTTTTTAAAATGAATGTATTTTAAATTTTCATGGTTCTTTTCTAATTCAGCTTTGCCTGAATTAAAAAAATTGTTCCCCACAATTTTCCTTGAGATATATATATATATATATAAAGCAAAAATATGTCTCACTTCAAAAATTTTCAGAATAAGTTTCATAATTCTAATCCATCAATTCACCATATATATAATCTCCTTTAAGTTTTCTATTGGGCTTCCCTGATAGCTCAGTTAGTAAAGAATTTTTCTATTGGCTCAGTTATTTTGTTCCCAACAATTTTCCTTGATATATATATTTTAAGCAAAAACATGTCTCTTCACAAGTTTTCAGAATAAATTTCATAATTCTAATCCGTCAACTCACCATATATATAATCTCCTTTAATTTTTCTATTGGGCTTCCCTCATAGCTCAGTTGGTAAAGAACTTTTCTGTTATTTCACCTGTACTTTTGAGCTAACCTCATTATTTCTATATACAAATCTTTTAGGCAGAAGTAGACTTTCCTCTGGCTTATTTTCATGTTAGTTTTTTTTCATTTGTTTTACCACATGATTACATAGTACTTCTCAATAACAAGAAAAAGAAATGCTCCATGATAAATTATCAGAAGGGACACTCACTGACCAATAGCTTCAAGGATAAATGTACATTTTTCACCATTCTTACTAATGTTCAAGGAACACTAAGAGTTAACATTTTGTGAAAAAAAGTGAGAACTTGATTTATTCTTGCTAATCATACAGCTCTATAATCAGTGTATCAAGTTTTGTATTTAACAAATGATGAATAATCTGTGCTATTGAAATGATTACAGTACATAAAAATTCACACTATGCTGCTAAAAATAGCACTGAAAGCTAAACTATAATATGAAAACATTCTTGGACTATAACTATCCTATATCAAATCACTAAATATTGAGTTTCAAAATGTATAAAAATGTATGAAGTGAAGTGAAAGTCGCTCAGTTGTGTCCGACTCTTTGTGACCCCACCGACTATACAGTCCATGGAATTCTCTAGGCCAGAATGTATAAATGGCTATAAATTAAGGATATTAACTCCTCAGACTTTAAAGTACCAAAGACATTAGTTCCATATTTTGAAAAATAGTGGATACTCTGATTTTTTTCTTTTGAAAACTTGATCGCAAATTACATTCAAATTTAAAAAAATCTACTTTGTATAAACACATTGTAGAATTTCAGAGACTGAGAACATACTTTAAACTTACATATCTTGATGAAATTTAATTACTATCTATAAATTCTTATATCTAATTAAAATTAAGGTTTCAAGAAGAATCTATCAGATTTTCTAGTAGAAGAATAGAAGAATCTATCAGAATTTCTGGAGTCCCAAAAGATTAAAAACAACAACAACAAACTCATTCTAGAATTATTTTCAAGAGGCCACATATACATTATGTTTAGTTGCTCAGTCATGTCCAATTCTTTGTGACCTCATGGACTACAGCCCACCAGGCTCCTCTGTCCATGGGGATTTTCCAGACAAGAATACTGGAGTGGGTTGCCATGGCCTCCTGCAAGGGATCTTCCCAACCCAGGAATCAAACCCAGGTCTCCCACACTGCAGGCAGATTCTTTACCATCTGAGCCACCAGCGAAGCCCAAAATATACATTACCTATACATTATACCTTTATATTTAGAAACGAGGATGTCTTGTTGACATTGTCTACATTTTCCTTATACTTGTCTGACAATAACTGAGGGAAAAAAAGTTGTTTCTTGCCCTTTTATCTTTCTTAGCATGTGTGCGAGTCAGGTAAAAATCATTTGTAGAGAACCAGAAATAACGTTCATGTTCCAAGTTCTTGGGATCTGTGGCGCTATATATATATATATATATATATTTAATATATATACGACTGTATGACTGAACAGCAACAAATGTTACACTATTCTTCTAGTGAGCTTTGCATGGCTACTATAGTAAAGGCTTTCTTCCCAGAAGTTAGTGTTTTTAACAAAACAGCAGGGCTCAGGTGACCGGGCCATGGGATGTGGAAATGTCAGTGAAGAGGAGCATGTTGTGCTTCCTGAGACAATGCTGTTATCAGTTATCGGGTTTGTTTGCTTGCAACAAAATTAGGGTTCTGGCGTGAGCCCGCTCAGTCACTTCAGTCGTGTCCGCCTCTTTGTGACCCTATGGACTGTACTGTAGCCTGCCAGGCTCCTCTGTCCATGGGATTCTCCAGCCAGTAACAGAGTGGGTTGCCTCCAGGGGATCTTCCCAGCCCAGGAATCGAACCCAGGTCTCCTACATTGCAGGTGGATTCTTTTACCGTTGAGCCACCAGGGAAGCTCTAGGGTTCTGGGCTTAGAGATCAAAAAGAAAGGAACTTGTTCATCAACAGAATGTATTAAAAGGCCAGTGATCACAGATATTGAAAAATATCTAAACAGCAAAGCTCCGGGTGAAAATTTTTTGTATTTCTTAGTTCAATTTTAGTGGGTATTAACTAAGCAAGGTCTAAAGAGAGAGAGTGTGTGTGTGCATATGTGTGTTGATTATGTTATGTTTTGCCAATTTAAAAACCTTCCTGGCTGGGGAGCCATGTCAGTTTCTGGTGTGAGCCAATTCTAGAGATAGTAAGGGGCTCAGCCTGGGGCATGCCTTTGATATACAAATTAGCCCAATCCAAAACCAGACTGTTGTTGCTGAGTCACTCAGTGGTGTCCCACTCTGTGACCACATGGACTGCAGCATGCCAGGATTTCCTGTCCTTCATCATCTCCCGGAGCTTGCTCAAACTCACGTCCATCAAGTCCGTGATGCCATCCAACTATATTGTCCTTTGTTGTTCCCTTCTCCTCCTGTCTTCAATCCTCAGCATCAGGGTCTTTTCCAATGAGCCAGATCTTCGCATCAGGTGGCCAAAGTATTGGAGTTTCAGCTTCAGCATCAGTCCTTCCAATGAATATTCAGGGTTGATCTCCTTTAGGATGGACGGTTTGATCTTGCTGTTTAAGGAGCTCTTAAGAGTCTTCTCCAGCACCAAAGTTTGAAAACATCAATTCTTTGGCACTCAGCCTTCTTTATGGTCCAAGTCTCACATTCATACATGACTACTGGAAAAACCGTAACTTTGACTAGAAGGACCTTTGTTGACAAAGTAATGTCTCTGCTTTTTAATATGCTCTCTAGGTCTGTCATAGTTTTTCTTCCAAGGAGCAAGCGTCTTTTAATTTCATGGCTGCAGTCATCATCTACAGTGGTTTTGGAGCCCAGGAAAATAGTCTGTCACTGTTTCCACTGTTTTTCCATCTATTTGCCATGAAGTGATGGGACCAGATTGCATGATCTTTGTTTTTTGAATGTTGAGTTTTAAAACAGCTTTTTCATTCTCCTCTTCACCTTCATCAAGAGGCTCTTTGCCCTGAACCATCCTAGGGCCTGTACCAGGCAACTAGAAACCACGCCTATAACACAAAGCCCAGTTTGCAGAAATTATTCAGATTAGCCAACCTTAAACTTTATTCTGCCTATCTTATCTTTCTAGCCCCAATAAAGGTTCTGGCCTTGACTTTTCTCTCACTCCTGCCCCTCTGCCTCCTGACCTACCCTGTTGCTCTGCGTGGTGTAGCATGCCTGCCTCTTTTTCATGGGACAAAGTTTATTATAAACTTTGTTTTCCTGAGTCCCTCCTGTGTTCCCTCTTGTGGCTATACCTGACTGACCACCACACAGAACAAAGAACAGTATGTATGTGTATAAAATAACCACACTTCTTGTCAAGGACCATGATTTATAGCCCTATATAATAAATTTAGAAAAACAAACTAACAAATTAGAGGGGATATGAAGCAAAACTCTCAGAAGCTTTAATGTGTAAATTATTTTGCAAGCATAGCATGGAATCTAGGTTAAGACTTAACTTAGATATTTTAAGTCAAATTTAGGCATTTCATGTGAAAAACAAAATACTTTTTATAATAGGTAATCCTTTATTCGTCATTAAAATATTCTTTTGCTGCCTCATTAAATGAATACTGGTAATTTCCCTTTGAATGCAATATTAATGCATCCAATGTCTTGAAATGTCCAAGATTATCCCTTTGTTCATCCTACAGAAAATTTTCATGTAAACATGTGCAAATACATGATTTAATTTAGTATGTTTGCTTAGCTTGTGTTTGTGCATGTAGACAATGTTCCAGTCATCATTACCCAAACATAAGCTTGCTTTTTACATGCCACTCAGAACTCACGAAGAACAGAAAGATTATAGTCTCCCTTCAGTGATTATAATGACAGCAATATTTTGACAAAATGCCCTGGGACATATATACTGAATCTTCCTTGGAACCATTTAGAGTAAAGCCTTCAGCCTGTTAGAAATCTAAACTTATCTTTTCTTCTCAGATTTCAAGTCAGTCACTTCTACAAAGACTGAATTTCTGTTCTGGAATGATGTTTTGGTACACACAATGCTAGTCTTTTAAGGATGTCAACATTTTTTAGTCTAGTGCATGGTTTTTGAAGTTTTCCTTCTATTATGATCAATTTGAAAGACAGAATAACATTATTAAACCATGAAATATTATTTTTAAAAAGAAGCTAAATTTTTCTGAACTCAAGTATGCTTTAATGTTTAGGATATCTAACATAAATGTGAGGCATTAAGTACTGCATCTTTGGTACCAATGAACAAACAAAGTAAAATATACAATGAGAATGTCAAAAATAAATTTTATAGTTCTCTAAGTATCAGTATTTTATAAATTTCCTTTAGTTGGACTAATCAACAAGATGATCTTTAAGGTTTTTCTACATTTTGTTTGCCAAAAATAAGATATTTTTAAGAGAGTTAATTTTCAACAAGCTTCAAAGAAAAGCAAATTATATTTAAAATGGCCCTAATTCTTCATACTAGGGAAATGAGGGAGTTCTACTTCTCAGATTCTCTTAAGGTTAGGTCATGGTCTCTCACAGGAAAAGTTTTATAATTGATTCTTAAGTACTTGTACTTCAACAATATTAATGATTTATTCAAGGCAAAAAACTCAGATAGAAATCTGGTAAAAATGAAGGGATGAAACATACATTTATGTTCAAAGTCAGACATAGATTTTTATCCTATTTCTATCATTTGATATTTCTTGACCTTGAGTTTATTTCTTAACCTGTTCTGAGCTTTCGTTTTCTCTTCTTTGTATTATGTACCTTTCCACTTGAAGCTACCTGGGGCAAGAACTTTATTTCTTTTGTTCACTGCTAAAGCTCAGGTTATAAAATAATGTCCAAGGATCTACACTGTAACCTGGGCACATTTGTGGCAAAAGTGCTCACATGAAACATTAAACTATTATTTTCTCAGGTTTGTGTTGAAAACAGACAACAAAAATTAATTTAAGGATATTATGACTTCCACTGTAGTTAGCTACTTTATGAAACTAATACACTCTCATTTTCTAATGAATTTTGAGAAGGCAAAGGCTAGAAAATAACTTAGATAATAAATATCTATTTACCATAGTGAAATAATAAATGTGAATAGAACTTAAGCAAGTTATAAATGTCTCAAGCTTACTTCTCCTGCAGTATATATATAAGGCTGCCTCTGCTTTCATGGGTATTTATCTAGCATAAATTATTTTTCTTTAATGAACATGACCTGCCACTTATCTCAAAATCACATTTGAATGAGTGAATAATGAATTGCACATACAAATGCAAATACAAAGTATTTTTTCACCTTAACATTTCTTATAATATTCAATTAGAAGCATAGAAAAAGCTGATGTGTTTGTGTTTTATGTTGTACTGAACATTTATAAAAGGATTTTTATTTTAAATGTTGAAACCAATAATATTGTTAACTGCCATTAAGTGGAAACTCTAAATTTTAAACGTAAAAATATAAATTTAAAATGCAACATTTATTACATTCTATAGAATTAAAGTCTTCCCTGGTGGCTCAGACAGTAAAGAATCTGCCTACAGTACAGGAGACCCATGTTCATTCCTTGGGTTGGGAAGATCCCCTGGAGAAGGGAATGGCAACCCACTCCAGCATTCTTGCCTGGAGAATCCCATGGACAGAGGAGCCTGGAGGGCTACAGTCCACGGCGTTGCAAAGAGTTGGACATGACTGAGTTACTTTCACTACTACTAGGATTAAATCCTTACATTTAAAAATTCTTATGTTCCACAAATAGAAATTATAAATCTTCAGAATTTTTGAATGATTATGTTATAGAGTAATACACAATGAAACTATTAAATTGCCCAAGATTTATCATTAGTCATTTAAAGTCAAATGTATATAAATAAACACAATTATGCCATATATATATATATATATATATATACACACACACACACATATATATTTACAAAGAGGCACATATGAAAAGTTTAATGAAAAAAATTATGGTAAATAAGACTATGGTAGAAGGATTGTTGATACTAAAAGAGACAAGAACTTTGTAGCAGTTTGAGCTTATTTCTTAAAAAACTATTTTTCCAACAAATAAGTATTTTTCCTTACCAAGATGGAGAATCAAAGAGGCTAACTTTGTGTTATTTTGTCAAACTGTACTTTTTGAAGTCTCTAGATCTGCACTGCCCAGCACTGTTGGCGCTAGCACAGGTGGCTCACGAACACTTGGAATGTGCCTTCTCCAGACTGTGATGCGTTGTGTCACACCCACAGTTTGGAAACCTCGCACACCACAACATACAGGAGGTTTAGAAGTCTTAGTGCACTCTCCAAGAGAATAGAACATGTATTAACCGTTTTGTGTGTACTTAGTCGCTCAGTCGTGTCTGTCTCTTTGCCACCCCATGGACTGTAGCCTGTCAGGTTCTTCTGTCCATGGTGATGCTCCAGGCAAGTGGAGTGGCTTGCCACGCCCTCCTCCAGGGGATCTTCCCAACCCAGGTTTCCGGCACTGCAGGTGGATTCTTTACTGACTGAGCCACCAGGGAAGCCCATTAATCTTTCTATATAGGTTAAAATTTGATATAAGAATATTTTGGACATACTGGATTAAATAAAATATGATTAACTTTACCTGCTCCTTTTAATTTTTCAATGTCTATGCAAATATTTAAACTTAGAAATTTGGCTCACATTACATTTATTAGATGCTGCTGCTCTGGATGAATGATTTAAATGGCATATGCAGATTCCACCAAAAACATTTGATATAAGATGTATTTTCCTATGTAAACCATTATTTCCTTTTAATATTAATTACTGTTGTGCTGTGAACAGAGTGAACTAATGCAAAAACTTTATAAAGGTAATTAAATGCTATCATATACAAAATATTAAGCTTAACACTAAAATAAACAACTATAATAGGTGTGCATAATAAATAGCTTCAGTCATGTCCAACTCTTTGTGACCCTATGGACCACAGACTGCGAGACTCCTCTGTCCATGGGATTCTCCAGGCAAGAATACTGGAATGGGTTGCCAGGCCCTCTTCCAGGGGATCTTCCTGACCCAGGGATCGAACCCACATCTCTTACATCTCCTGCACTAGAGCCACCTGGGAAGCCCCAACTATAACATAACGACACTCAAAACAAAATACATTTGAAAGTGAAAATACAAAGCAGTAAATGAATATTTAACAAGTAAATATTAAAAAGATGAAGCAAACACATGCTTTAAAATGAACAATCTATTTTTCTGTTTTGATATATTTGGACATATGTATTTCAGCCTGGACATATGTATTTCAGCTCTGTTAAGGGTAATGATTCCTTTCCTTGAACAAAGAATATCTATGATATGCATATCTAGTAAGAAAAATAACTGCCTACTGGGAAGTCAATTTAGTTTATTAGGAGACTCACATTCAAGATACAATGCACAATTCATGCTATAACTGAGTTATCAAAATAGTTTGTGCCTCAGTTGCCCTTTTATGTAAAATGGGGAAAATAATACCCCAACCATATTCAGAAAGTCACAAAGAGGTTTTTTGTATCTATTTTCTTTCTAGCTCATTTCATCAGCTATCCTCATTTTTGAATATCGTGAGAACTTTGATTTCTTCATTTGTCTCCAATTATCAACCCCCTCACCTTTACTTACATTTAACTAACTTAGACAGTATAGCCCATCATTTCAATCACTCTTTTGCAAACACTCAACGTTTTTAGTATCACTCCTCATATAGCATCCAACTGGCAGAACCTTTTGATGAGTCCTACCATGCGCTTCTGTGCCTACCTCTCAAAACTTGAGCAATGTTGGAAAAAAACAAAATTCCGTAGCACATATTGGTTCTACTATAATCCACTGTCATCAGCCTCAAGTTACTCTACACATCCGCTCCCCACTCTCCACAATAGCCACAGTTTTATTAGATGCTGCTGCTCTAGATGACTGGTTTAAAATGGCATAGACAGATTCCAGTAAAATCTTAGTAGCCTTTCTACTACTCAAATCTCCCTCCTTTTGCTTTCCTCTCAACAGATAACTTTTCCTTAAACTTCACAGAGGAATCAGAACCATCAGAAGAATTATCTTACCTTAAAAATAATACATATACACCAAGATTTATACATACATACATATATGGGCTTCCCTGGTGTCTCAGATGGTAAAGAACCTGCCTGCAATGTGGGAGACCCATGTTTGATCCCTGTGTTGGAAAGATCCCCTGGAGAAGGGCATGGCAACCCACTCCAGTATTCTTGCCTGGAGCATTCCATGGACAGATGAGCCTGGCAGCTACAGTCCATGGGTCACAAAGAGTCAGACACGACTGAGTGACTGTCACTCACTCACATACATATATACATATACACATATATATTCCACTCATCTCTGAATAAGTTAGCTAACTAAGCTACTTTTATGAATTTCTGAATTACCTACTTACTCACCTACTTTTTGCACAGAATATCATAAGTTTGATGTGTCCCAACCTGGAGAATCCCAGGGATAGGGGAGCCTGGTGGGCTGCCATCTATGGGGTCCACAGAGTCGGACACGACTGAAGCAACTTAGCAGCAGCAGCAACCTAAACTTAGGGCTTCCCAGGTGGTGCTAGTGGTAAAGAGCCTGCCTGCCAAGAGATGCAGGTTTGATCCCTGAGTTGGAAAGATCCCCCGGAGGAGGGCATGGCATCCCAGCATCCCAATACTCCAGTATTCTTGCCTGGAGAATCCCATGGACAGAGGAGCCTGGAGGCCACAGTCCATGGGGTTGCAAAGAGTCGGATGTGACCGAGGTGACGAAGCACACACGCACATGCAAACTGAACTTAATCTTTTTTTCTTTTTTGCAAATACTTTTCTCCTTCAGTCTTCCCTGTTTTAGTAAAGAGTATAACTATTCACCAAATTGCTTAAACTGGAAAATCAAAGGTGTACATAATTTCATAAACCTAATGATACGGCAACATTACATTTACATTATGGACTTTTGGATGCCAATTCTAGTGTTTTCTCAGACTTTTATATCTCCATTATATAAATTACATCACTATTGTTTGCTTTCTTCTAATGGAACTCAGTTTATTTTTCAGTGTATTTCAGCAGCCCTGTACCTGATGCCTGGCACAAAACAGCTCTAAAAGAAAGAATTAACTGAATAAGCAAATTCAAGAAATTCCTTATATGAGTGAATGCTCCTAGTAATGTAGGGATAATTAAATACTAATGTTTAAACTGCATCTAGTAATTTTCATAAGTCATTTTGCTGCTCAATAAATATTTACTCATGATAAAGAAAACAAAACTTCCTAATAAATGTTTTAGAAATAGAAGTTAATTAATTTGTATATATACTATGTACAAAACACTGGAGTCAATACTATGGCAATTATAAAGAAAAATAAGACACAATATTTGTTCTAAAATCCAGTATGCTAAGTGAAGCATAAAGAAAACATATACCCTAGGCAATAGGGCTTCCCTGGTGGCTCAGATGGTAAAGAATCTGACTGCAATGCAGGAGACCCAGGTTTGATCACTAGGTTGGGAAGATCCTCTGGAGAAGGAAATGGCAACCCACTCGCGTTCTTGCTTGGAGAGTTCCATGGAAGAGGAGCCTGGTGGGCTACAGTCTATGGGGTCACAAAGAGTCGGACACACTGAGTGACTAACACTTTCACTCTCATACCCTAGGCAAGTAGGGTCTATCAAGTCTCTATCAAGTAAATCCCAAAGGCACTAAATAATAAAGAATTTCAGATAATAAGTTAAGGAATGCTACTGATCTCCTCTGTCCATCTGTAAACTTCACAACAGTCCCCCACCCCACGTCGACCATGCAGTTACTGGATGCTGCACCCATTTTTGCTTCTATGCTGATACTGGAAGCATTGCACTAATTTAGAGACCCTTCCTTCTTTCTCCCACTTAAAATAATCCTTGTGCCTTCCATTATATTTAGGTTACATCTTCAAAAATGTGTGGATATTCAAAGCATTAAAAGAATCTAGTCTAGACTGCTTTGCTTTGCTACTCAGTTGCTTTTTAAAGTAGGGATGTAAGGCATAACCTAAGGAAGAAATTGTATTTGGATCTAGAATGGAATAACACTCAGAATTTCTACATCAGATTACATTTTAGCCCATGCGGCCCAAGACTTTAGAAACAACAAATACATTTTTTCTTTTACAAACTGAAGACATTTAGCCACACTATTTAAAACAGGTGAAAACACTTTAATAAGACATTTAGCCACTCTGCTTCAATGCTACTTAGCCTAGTATTATCAAATAAACAATTTTAATGAAATAGGGCACAGTTGACTAAATAGTACCACTTACACTGTTATGTCAGAGAAAGCTTATTTTTACATCTTAATTCCTCAAAAATTAGAAAATAAAATGACTTATACTTGAGTATTTAAAACGTAGCCTTTTGGTAACATTTTGAAAAGCCAATTACTCTTAGAAATGTCCTTGGAAATTGTTGATACTCCAACATCCAACTCACCAGCACAGAGGAACTTCTAAATACCCTGCACAAAACAGAATAAACACATTCTTACCTGTGTTAGCTGCATGATCTTTCTGATCAGATGGTAGGTGTGGAGAAAGTAAATTTGGTGCTAGATCATCCCCACTCCTAAAACTGCCACAGCTGGGGATCTTCCTAGGTACAACCAATGTTGTACCTTCATTAGACTCAGACCTTCCCTGTTTCACTTGTTTTGAACAGAGTGGCTAAATACCTTTTCAGTTTATGAGAGAATATTTTCTGTTGCTTATAGACTCTTGGGCTAGGTGGACTAAGATGACCTGAGGTAGCAATGTGTTAGAGTTACTGTAGACTGGATTCAGAGAGTCTCCAGTACTCTGTAGACTGTAGACTACAGTTGGAATTATAGTATCTTCCCCCTTTTCCAACCTGTGAAAGAAAGGCCTGCATATGATAGATATGGGCAGAATCCGTATCAGTTGGCTACAACTGAATTATCAACCTAGTCTTTATTCCTAGAAATTTTAAATTAGTAGTACATGACTTTAAATATTGGCATTTCAAATATAAGCTTTACCTTTAAAGTTGTAGTTAATATTTCTTTTTTATTCTAGTATTTTAGGAAATAATTATCAGTTCTTAGTATGTGTCTCTGTTATACATCATTTGTTGATTTTAATTTACTTGATCTTCAAACAATCCAATGAGGAAACTGTAATTATTACAATTTTATAGATGAGAAAAGTGGGCACTGAGAGGCTAAGTAAGCTGTTCAAGGTCTATGCACGGGCAAGATAGTAAGTAGTGGAGCCAGGATTCCCATCCAACTGTCTGATTCCACAGCCTTCACTCTCACACATTATACTGTATCCCACATACATTATTCTTTCACTTATTTATCCATTCTTTCTAACATTCAGTGAGAACTTACAAGCACTGGGCACTGAGTAGGATACTCAGAAGATTTGTGTTGAATTAATGGCTTTACCTCAAGTTTATTCCACTTTTAGAAATCCTTAGGTGACTTCTGAAGTAACTATAATTTAAATGAAAACAAGTACAACCTTAAGAGGCTATATTTTGGCAACATTAGCCAAGAACAGACATGTTTACAGAAAAAATTAATCTGAAAGAAGTGAATGTTACAAAGAGATAACACAGCTAAAATTATATATCTATATACAAATATATATGTATATATATTATATGGGGCCACCCAGGTGGCTCATGGGTAAAGAATCTGACTGCAATGCAGGAGATATGGGTTCTATCCCTGGGTCGAGAAGATTCCCTGGAGAAGGAAATGGCAACCCGTTCCAGTATTCTTGCTTGGAGAATCCCATGGACAGAAGAGCTTGGTGGGCTACAATCCATGGGGTCACAAAAGAGTTGGACATGACTTACGATTAACCATATATTTTCCTACCTTTTACAAAAGCCACTGAAATAATTTAACTTGTTCTTGATGACTGGGATAATAATTATAAATATCATTTATCATTCTATGTTTTAGATAATTTGGAATTTAGGGCTGAATAGGCACTAGCTTCACAGTGATGAAAATAGATTTGAAAATTTGTACTTTTTCTTTGATCCCTTATCTCTGAAGTGTTGGTATATAAAATCAAAGATGAAAGCAACTTTATCACAGGATATTTATTGCTTTAAAAAAATCATATTTTCACTAACATCATCAAAGTGTTTTGGATTTTTAGTTCCATTCGAAATATCCTTCTCATACTACTTCAAAAATAACAGCTTCTAATATTTAATATATTGAATGATTACTCCATCTTAGCCATTGTGTTTAGCACCTCATATATATCTTATCTCACTTCCCATACATATTGAACTTTAAGGTAGGAATTTATCCCCATGTTGCTGATAAAGAAACTTGATTATTTGGGAAGTAACTTGTTTATGCTGACAAGCTGATGAGTAGTTTTAATTTAAACCCAGGTTTACCTGGTTCTAGAGACCATTTGCTTCAAAACTGTATTCTATTGCAGGTCTGATGTACCCACCAATAAAGCCTCAGAGGTTCTTCTAAAATCAGGTTATACCCATCACTTGACTTGATTGACTGGCACAATTTCTAGCCATCAAAGAGTGGAAACACACTAGTGAGTTTGGAAATTATGTTTCACTGAAGTTGCAAAAATGTCGAAGAACCAAACATTATTTTTCATTTATGCATTAACTTATTTATTTATTTGGTTTGGTCAGTCTTTTACATTTTGACAGTAATTTCTCAGCTTCCATACTTCTATTATTTTTCAGTAAGTAAAAATTAGAGTGGACTTGCATTTTACCATGTACAGTTAAGACATAAGGAAAATAATAAAAAAAAAATTGATCCCCCCAAAATTCCAATTTCTCCCTACTAGGGAGAAAGGAGTTTCTGGATCTTCAGGGGTCAAAAGAATACAAAAGTTGGCCTTTTTTTTTTTTTTTTTTTTCCGGCTGTGACACACAGGTTGTAGGATCTTAGTTCCCTGACCAGGGATTGGAACTAGGCCACAGCAGTCAATGTGACAAGTCTTAACTGCTGGACCAGCAGGGAACTCTCTAGAAGTTGGTTTTTATTAGGAAAATACTAGTTTTAGAGCACTGAAATAATTTCACTAGTCTACTTCCTAATTTTAAGCACAGAAACACTAAACTTTGCTTCTGAGAAAAAGAAATTTTTAATACAAAGAAGGCCAGCAAAGATGAGTCTATTACAATTTCACTTCTCACAAAGTTGGAAGAGACCCTCAAGATCAACAGCCATTCATTTATTCATCAAAATTTTGGAGCTGTGAATGCTTTTCCTCACAGATATGAAAGATTTTGCTTGCATTCTTCAGTGGTTAAATCTGTGATATTTTGGAAGGTCTAGGATTATAATTTTCTGACATCGGGGTTAACATACATTTAAAAAAAGATAAATTCTTATTTGTTTTCAAACTGGAGACACTTGGTTTACTGTCATGGTGGAAATTGGCCATAATTATATATTATCTTTATTGTCTAAGATTATTCAGGAGATTTCCTGTGTTAATAGATGCATTACTTGCAATGCCACAGCATCCTTTGAAAGCTTTGGCTGCTGACATTTTACTCAATTTACATAATTCTGTCTCTTAGTTTGAATAATAACTATGAAAACAGCAACCACTTATGTGCAGTGCACTGTTTTATACATATCAACTACTTTAAACCTCTTAAAGGATCTACGATGTAAGTACTGTTATCCCAATTAAAGAAGAGAAAACTGAGAAGTCATAAACCTTGAGGAAGATGAGGAATCACAGTTCAAAGAAAGGCAGTAGAACCCTAGAGCTTGTGCTCCCTCTCTTGAAGAGATGAAGTTCACCTTCTTAAAACACACATCGCCCAGTCAATTGGCATTTAAAAGTATTTAGACGTTCTACTTGACCAGAGGTAGAGACACTTTGTTTTCAACTTAATCACTCAGAGGTGATTGGTCTCCTTGTCTTGATTTATATATGTGCATAACAGGTCCTTTATCCAGGGGAGTACAAACCAATTTTAAGGAATGTTTGAATTTCAGTCTTTCCTTTGCTGCCAGTTCTCCCCTCTGGGTGTCTGCTGCTGACCATCTTCCACTGCCTCTGCACTGCGCCTGCAGCTACTCACCACTAACTATCTTTAATTCAATCTCTTTTCCTGTCACTTCTTGGTTTTCATTTTCAATGACAAAGCATTCATAGATATGACCAGTTAGTCAAAGTGTCCCTTGTTCTCCACGGGGGCAAGCTGACAAATCACAGAACGCTGACTGTAATCTTTGTAATCTTTTCAATTTCTTTTTCTGCAGCTTGGACAATCTGCTTCTGTTTTGGCAAGGCTTTGGGGGATAATTCCAGCAACTTGAAGATTCTTCAAGCGAGCCAAACAAGCCAAGCAGTAAATTTTGTTCTTGAATGATACTGTTCAGTGGAAAAAGCATATGAAGTACACGATTTCCAAATGAATTAGATGAGGAGTTCTTGAATTTTAGTTTTTGCCAGAACCACCTGAAAGAGCTTTTCAGAAATACAATCTGCAGCCTAGTCTTGGAGATTTTAATACACTATTTCTAGCAAGAGAACCAGAAACTTGCATTTTAAAGGTTCTCTGGTGATTCTAAGGCAAGTGACCATACAAAACCCACAAAGAAACTCTGGTGTAGGCTAACAAAAAGTAATCTTATAAAATATCTTACTTAGGTAGTCTTGCCTTTTAGATTAGATAGAATTTTATGGTTCAATTCCTAAGTCTACCAGCAAGCAGACCGGATTACTGGATTTCTCCAGCTCAAGTTACATACATTTTTGGAGCCATCTAACTAAGGACATCTTCCTTATCTTTACTCAGTTCTTCATATGCCTGGAGTCATGTTAGATGCCTCTTTGTGCTAAATTAGCATACGCTTAAGAGTCATTTTGAAGTGGTTGTTTTCTTTCATGTTTGGGTATGATTGTATATCATTAAATATTTTTACACTGGTTGATTTTAAATTTCGAGAAAAATAAAATAGTATTTTTGGTATAGCAGTTGGTATGACTGTACAGCTTAATTTGGCTGATGGTGGTGGTTTAATCACTAAGTCATGTCTGACTCTTTGCCACCCCATGGACTGTAGCCCACCAGGCTCCTCTCTCCAAAGGATTTATCAGGCAAGAATACTGGACTCATTTGCCATTTCCTTCCTCAGGGGATCTTCCTGACCCAGGAATCAAACCCTGGTCTCCTGCATAGTAAGTGGACTTCTGTATTGCAGGTGAATTCTTCACAGACTGAGCCACCAAGGAAGCCCAATTTGGTTGAAATTCCACACAAAAAGAAAAATCAACTTTGGAATTTTTTTTCATGTATTTATGTATATATATTTTATTTGAAAATCAGCTAATTTTACTTTATGTATTCTGTGTCTTATTAAATTTTTGACCTTACTATTTTCTTATTTTCCTGGAGTTAAAATAATTTTAACCACAGAAAGCTTTTAATACTTGACCTTTTATATTTTGAGCTTTGAAAATAATTTTAGGTTACTGTGAAGAAACCTTAGACCTATATACTAGAGAAAGTGAAAGTAAAAGTGAAGTCGCTCAGTTGTGTTTGACTCTTTGCGACCCCATCGACTGAGGCCTACCAGGTTCCTCCATCCATGGGATTTTCCAGGCAAGAATACTGGAGTGGGTTGCCGTTTCCTTCTCCAAGAGATCTTCCTGACCCAGGGATTGAACCCGGGTCTCCCACATTGTATACCTATATATTAAAACTGGTTTAAAAAAATGTTAACCATCATATGCAATTTTTTGTAATATACCAGTGTTTTTTTACATTTGGCTATAAACTATTCCTATATGAAATGTATTTAAGAAATGACAGAAAGATCTAGTTTGCATGTCAAACATTACTTTTTTAAAAATTAGCTACTATTATGTCTTAGTTTACTCTCCTCTTTAATTCCCATAATAAGAAAGTTAGTGTAAATAATACCTGTCATACTCTTGAATTCTAAAGCACTATTTTAAAACTAGAGTAAAGTTTTATTTCTAGAGGTTTTTATTTTTTAAATAGGAGAAATGTTGCCCAAGTAGAATGATGTGGGTGGCATTCCTCACTAATCTGTAGGACAGAGATGACTTTTTTGTGACTCAGATTTTTTCAAAATTATTGCTTATAATAATTAGAATAAAAACTTTTTAGAGTTATTGAAACATCATAAGGCCCCTTCATCTCCTATGATCCTACAGTAAATAAAATCAAGAAATACACAGGAGCTTCCCTGGTGGGCCAGTGGTTAAGAATAGCCTGCCAGTGCAGGGGACACGGGTTCGATCCCTGGTCTGAGAAGACCCCATGGGCCATGCGGCACCTAAGCCCGCGCATCCCAACTCCCGAGCCCATGTGCTGCAACTACTGAAGCCCATGCACCTAGAGCCCGTGCTGCACAGCAAGAGAAGCCACTGCAATGAGAAGCACACCGCAACCAAGAGTAGTCACTGCTCACCACCAGAGAAAGCCTGCGTGCAGCAGCGAAGGCCCAGCACAGCCAAAAACAAATAAATAAAAATGAATAAGACTTTTAAGAAACACATAGATGAATGAAGGTTAGCATTATAAAATAAACATTTGATAAAAGGTAATTAAATGTATTTTTTCAGATAGCAAAAATCTAGTCACTCCTATATTCAAATACAATATTTTCTTTGCTTAATTCACTCTAATTTATTGAACATTTTTGTGAGATAACATTATATAAAAATAATGTGACAACAATGCAAAAGCCTTAACAAATTGAAAATTAAGATATCAAAATATAGTGTCATTTGGTAAGTAATATATTTTTTTTTTACTTAGCAGTACAAGAAACTTTCTTTAGATTCATGTTTCTTGGCACCTTGAAAGGAAAAGAGTAATTTTTTGATCATTAACTACACTATTCAGGTATTATATAGAGTAACAGGAAATTTACTGTCTGAGACCACAGGAAATTTAAATGTCTGCAGAGGAAACAGTTTAAAATAATCAGAAAGTGGTATACCTAATGCCTTATTTTTATTACTATGGCTTTAAAAACTAAAGTTAAACATGAAGTTAATATTTGTTTCAGTGACCGTAACTGGATTGTTTCTTGTTTTCTTTTGATAGACTATACGTGTGAATCTAAACAAAAATATGCAAATCCACTCTCCAACTAGCTGCAAGCCAATTTTATGCCTTACTTTTAATAATTGGAAAGTCTGAAAATCTTTTACTCTCCATCTGTTAAAAAAATACTAACCCTTTAAACTTCCCAACTTTGCTTTCAACAGTCATAGTTACTAAATATGGGAATACTGAGGTTTCTCCTTCTTCCTTTCCCTTTGCTCCCTACACTGGGGTATAAGATCACCCCTCCACCCCCACAGGCTTGAGGGAAGTGGGCCCTGGAACTCCGTGTGCTCCTGGTTAGAAACCCCAACTGCAGCAAACAGTCTCGCCCCCACTATCAAGGTTAATCTCACTGACTCTACGTATCACAATGCTCTTCACATTTGTTAAAAATAGAAGTGCTTTACCATGTTTAAGTAAAAGTGAGTCCCAAACTAGTCTTTTATTCTACATGACAGCATATCAGTCTCAATCAAAATATCTGTCCATATATGCACTGGCTTTTGCTGTTTAAGCAAAAGATACCAGTGTGCCACTTTAGCGGACTCTAAGTCACTGTAATTTTTCAGTCACCAATTGTTTTATTTTGAGAAAGACTGAAGCAATATGACAGGCAAGAATGGTTAAATTGCCCTTACTCAGCTTCAAACTGGGAGCATGTGAGGTGGACATCAATCACGTAGAAGCTGATTGCCAGAACAGACACGCTTTATTTGCATTGTAAATTCTGTTTCAGAGAGAATACTGAGAAATCAAATTTAGAAGAAAATGAAAACGAATAACACACTATAATTTTTAACTTAAAAATAATTTTTTACAACTAACATTTAGGCAATCTTACTCTAATGAATAAGTGAACACTAAGACATTTAGAACTTACTTGAAAATTTTACTCTTCAAACTTATAGGTAAAGTGTATTTTGCCAAGTGGTTTAACTGCTATATGTAATTAGCATATTCTGTACAGAACTGCAATCCATTTCTACTGTGCTCTTGATATGATTCTAAACAATCTGTAGTCATAATACAAATGTTGCAGTAGAAAATTAATTCAATAATGCAAGAATTCCCTTAAACATTTAGATATTTAAATGTGTATAGACATTAGACAGCCTGCATGGAGCCAGAAATTTGATAATGCTATATAGAAATTTCAGAATTCAGTATAAAAGAGAAGACAAAATTTCCCCAAAACTTATCTTAAGTACTGGGCTTTGTTAATTAAAGCAGAAGATAATATTCCACATAACCAATTAATACAAAATGTAAATATTATTTTGCTCATAGTTACTCTCTGGAAGTTCTCAGAGATAAATTTTCTTTCAAAAGTAAATTCCTAGAAATTACTAGGAAAATTTATATTCCTAGAAAAAATTAAAGTTCCATTACCATAAAACTGTAAACTTGTTTGAAGGTGTTAGATTATATCCATGATATGCCAATTTACACACTGTATGCTCACATATATCATTTGCATAATTTAAATGTTAATATTACAGTGTGATGAATTTTGGATGAAGGCTGAATTAAACTTGTGTAAATAAATAGCTGAGTTACTAGACCAAAAAAAAAAGAAAAAGAAAGGAAGAAGGTAAAGCTGCGAACAGATTACCAAAGTATAGTTACTGATGTTACTCAGTTATTGAGGTAACTGAGTTAATTCCAAATTCATGCAATACTTTATTATACTTAGAGTGATTAAGAAAAGTTCTTTATCATTTAAAAAGTAAATCGAAATGTATATTATGATCCCTGTTTATACCTGTTAGACCAGGTAGACCAGGTTTAATGCCTGTTAGAAAGATTAGTTTTTTTTTTAAAGAAATCTTATCTATCTATATAAATAATAATAAATATGCCACATACATTTTGTTTTAGACACACATTTGATCAGAGTTAAAATCAAAATTGAAACTATTTCATTTCATGGTAAATTAAATGTATGTGCTAAGTCACTTAGTCATTCTGATTCTTTGAGACTCCATGGCCTGTAGCCCACCAGGCTCCTCTGTCCATGAATTTTTCCAGGCAAGAATACTGGACTGGGTTGCCATGCACTTTTCCAAGGGATCCCCTTCAGGGATAGAACTAGAATCTCTGTCTCCTGTATTGGCAGGCAGGTTCTTTACCACTAGCGCCACCTGGGTAGCCAAGTAAATTAAAAAGTGTCTCCTGAGTTCCAAAAATTACTACAAGTATCAAATTCAGCCTACCTCACTGTATTCCACATGAAACCTAAAGCAATTAAGAATACTTATTTAATTCTGCATTTTAAAGAGCTGCTTTAGAATTTTTAGAATTTTACTCTTTTAAATTTCTAGCAATTGCAATAAAGCTTAATTTACTTTCCCCTTAATCTAGTCATTTATAAAATATACAAAGTATAGTTTTTCTCATTGGCAACATCATTTATTTATACTTATTTAGCATTCTATAATTAGCTCCACGCTGGCACACTTAAAATCTATTACATAACTTCCTTTTGTATCTGTCAAGGGCTTTGTAGTATTATAGACAACAAGTCCACATAACATGCTATTATTTTGCTTATTATCTAGATGTCCACCGACAGATGAATAGATAGGGAAATTGTGGTACATATATACAATAGGATGTTACTCAGATTTTAAAAAGAATGCAAAAAAAAAAGAACAGATTTGAGTCAGTTCTAATGAGGTATACGAGACTAGAGCCAATTATACAGAGTGAAGTAAGTCACAAAGAGAAAGACAAATATTGTATACTAACGCATGTGTATGGAATCTGGAAAGATGGTACTGATGAACCTATTTGCAGGGCAGCAAAGGAGATGCAGACACAGAGAATAGACTGTGGACATAGTGTGGGAGGGACAGGTGGGACGAACTGAGAGAGTAGCATGGAAACATATGCATTATCATACGTAAAACAGATAGCCAGGGGAGTTTGCTGTGTGACACAGGAGCTCAACCCACTGCTCTGTGACAACCTAGAGAGGTGGGATGGGGTGGGGAGGAGATGGGAGGGAGGTTCAAGATGGAGGGGACATATGTATACCTATGGCTAGCTCATGTTTATGTACAGCAGAAACCAGCACAGCACTGTAAAGCAATTATCTTCTGATAAAATATTTAAAATAAAATAAAAATTAATTAACTAGTTAAAAAAAAGAAACTGTGGATTTTCTCCTGAGACTGTTTCCTTATCTTGGCTATGAAAAGAATCACTTGTCACTTCCAGCCACAGTTCACTTGTTCTAAATGTTTTACTAAAGGAAAGTATTATCATCAAACCACATATTAAAACTACTTTTTACACTTATACTCTATATTGTAATCATTTATTTATTTCTCTGTCTCTTTGAGGGAAAGGATCAGGTCTTGTTATTCAGTATTTTAGCACAGAATCCAAGATAGAGATGCAGATGATATCACTCTAAGGGCAGAAAACGAAGAGGAACTAAAGAGCCTCTTGATGAGGGTGAAAAAGGAGAGGGAAAAAGCTGGCGTGATTCTCAACATGAAAAAAATTAAGATCATGGCATCCAGTCCCTTCACTTCATGGAAAATAGAAGGGGTAAAAGTAGAAGCAGTGACAGATTTTCTTTTCTTGGTCTCCAAAATCACTGCAGATGATGATCGCAGTCACGAAATTAAAAGATGCTTGCTCCTTGGGAGGAAGGCTATGACAAACCTACACAGCATCTTAAAAAGCAGAGACATCATTTTGCTGACAAACATCTGTATAGTTAAAGCTAAGGTTTTTTCAGTAGTCATGTATGGATGTGAGAGTTGGACCATAAAGAAGGCTGAGTGCCAAAGAATTGATGCTTTTGAATTGTGGTGCTGGTGAAGACTCTTCAGGGTCTTGGACAGCAAGGAGATCAAACTCTAGTCAATCTTAAAGGAAATCAACCCTGAATATTCACTGGAAGGACTGATGCTGAAGCTAAAGCTCCAATACTTTGGCCACCTGATGTGAAGACTCATTGGGAAAGACCCCAATGGTGGGAAAGATTGAAGGCGAAAAGAGAAGGGGGAAGCAGAGGATGAGATGGCTAGACAGCATCACTGACTCAATGGATATGAATTTAAGCAGACTCTGGGAGATGATGGACAAGGGAGCCTGGAGTGTTGCAGTCCATGGGGTCACAAAGAGTCAGACACGACTTAAGGACTGAACGACTGGCATACAGAAGGTGTTCAAAAATATGTGCTGAATAAATGAAGACAATTTAAGGAATAAAATCATTTAAATTCCAAGGCCATTAAAGGTCAAACTATGAAATATATCTCATAAAAATTTTCTAGAATCTCTACTATATTACTTCATGAAATTGTAATAAAATCATTTTTATATTTCAGAAATTATTTTCTCTCGTACAAAGCATAAGAAGGATCTACCTTATTTTGAATTATCATCTTGCAAAGTGTCACTGAAAAGTTGCTATGAAATATGTAGACCTAAAAAGCTAAAAATGGTGAGATTTTATAAACTTACTTTTCATCTCCTATCCTTTTCTTTTTCAACCCCTATTATATAATGACTTCTTGTCATGTGCCAGGAACAGTGTCAAAAGTTTTAAGGACATAATTCCATTGAATTTTGATGGCAACCCTGCAAGAATATTATTATCATTACCCCCAGTAGATGAGTGAAGAAAGTGTTTTTTTCTTGCCCAAGTTTATATTGTTAGGAATTGGCAGAACTAGGATTCAATCCAGTTTTGTCTGAATAAAGAGCTAGGTTTTAACCATCATTCTATATCATCTCTCATGTATATTTTTGGAGGACTTTATTATTACTTATTATAATACCAAAAGAAAATTCTGGATGACGATAAGTGATATTACACTTACTGTGAGTCAGTGTGACGTGGCACCAAGTTCTTACTCACAACTTTGGAAAGCAAGCCATCTGAATCCCCAGTGTGCCAGACTGGAGGGCTAAGTTTCTGCATCTGACAGGTGCACCATGGAACGCACACTCATACTTCACGATAAACAGAAATAGTAAAATTAAGTTGCTTAACTCTTGGTGTTTTGAAAATATGTAGTTACCTTTAGATAACTTCAGTATGAAGTGCTACATATCATTCATTCAACTTATTTTGATAGAAAGTCTCAGAAGACTAACTTACAATTTTCTTATTTTTGTGATCCCCAGATGATAGTCATTTCTCTCATCTTTGCACCTGTCAATAGGATTTTAAAATTTACTTTACACCATTTGGGACACATTAAATTAGTATAAGTTTTTCTAATCTTTAAATACTATCTAATGAATGCTTACATTTTCTTTTCATGTCTGCTTTCCCCCATTCTTGTTCGACTTTATACAGGATTTGTATATATAAAAGGGCTTTCCTGGTGGCTCAGCTGGTAAAGGATCTGCCTGCTATGCAAGAGACCTGAGTGTGAGTCCTGGTTTGGGAAGATCCCCTGGAGAAGGGAAAGGTTACCCGGGCTAGATGAAGCACAAGCTGGAATCAAGATTGCTGGGAGAAATATCAATAACCTCAGATATGCAGATGACACCACCCTTATGGCAGAAAGTGAAGAAGAACTAAAGAGCCTCTTGATGAAAGTGAAAGACGAGAGTGAAAAATCTGGCTTAAAACTCAACATTCAGAAAACTAACATCATGGCATCCAGTCCCATTACTCCATGGCAAATAGATGGGGAAACAATGGAAACAGTGAGAGACTATTTTCTTGGGCTCCAAAATCACTGCAGATGTTGAATGCAGTCATGAAATTAGAAGATGCTTGCTCCTTGGAAGAAATACTATGACCAACCCAGACAGCATATTAAAAAGCAGAGACATTACTTTGCTGACAAAGGTCCGTCTAGTCAAAGTTATGGTTTTTCCAGTGGTCATGTATGGATGCGAGAGTTGGACTATAAAGAAAGCTGAGCACTGAAGGATTAATGCTTTTGAACTGTAGTGTTGGAGAAGACTATTGAGAGTCCCTTGGGCTACAAGGAGATCCAACCAGTTAATCCTAAAAGAAATCAGTCCTGAATATTGATTGACAGGACTGATGCTGAAGCTGAAACTCCAATACTTTGGCCACCTGATGCGAAGAACTGACTCATTTGAAAAGACCCTGATCCTGGAAAAGATTGAAAGCAGGAGGAGAAGGGGATGACAGAGGATGAGATGGTTGGATGGCATCACTGACTCAATGGGCATGAGTTTGAGTGAGCTCCGGGAGCTGGTGGTGGACAGGGAATCCTGGCGTGCTGTGGCCCATGGGGTTGCAAAGAGTCAGATACGACTGAGTGACTGAACTGAACTGAACCATATATATAAAATAATGATTCTCAGTCATCATATATCAAATCAGTAAACCAACCCACCCACTAAATCTTTTTAGTGTGTTCTAGAACAAACTCCTCTGAATTAAAAATCTCCACTGATTTCTGAAAGAAAGTAAGTTTCTTTCCACTGAGGAAAAAAAGTGACTTCTTGGTCATTTTCGTCAAAGAGAGAGAGGAGCATGTCAGATACTGAACATGCCAGAAGTACTGTGATAGCAGCTCTTCCCACCTCTGAACCTCACTGCTTTATTACGGTCTCACTTATTCATACAGTCACCCTCAAACTTTTACTGAGTGCCCACTATTTGTGAGGGGTTGTGGATTCTGAGAGGTAAGACAGCAAAAAGGTAAAAATAATAAATGCATATCCTTAAAGGGCTAACTAACGGTCAACAATGGTAGATTAAGTGGATGCATAATTAACAATATCACAGGGCAGGAAAATGAGCACTCAAGAGAAACTGTTACTGTAAAAGAATATTAGATAAATCAGGAAGGAAGAAGAGAGATGACATGTCTTGGGTGAATCTGTACCTGACTTGGGGATTAAAGGATGAGCAGGTACTTCACTTAGAAAGAGAAGGAAAGAAACTACGCTTCGGACACTAGAAGCAGTGTGAGCATGGACACAAAGGAATTAGAACAGGGGCCTGCAAAGAGAAGAGTGAGAGTGAAAAGCTGAAGTCAAGATAACACTAAACATTAAAGACTCAAATTTTGTCGTTAAGGTTCTAAAGTCTCAGGCCAGGTGTTTGTGGATTTTCTTTTTTTTGAATTTTGCTTCCTTAAGATTAGACTCACCCTTTCTATATGGAGAATCAGAATCTAAAAAGAAGTCTTACTATTCAGTTCCACCCCATACTGATAAACTGGCATCCAACAGTAACACTCAACATGGGAATCTTTCGACCTCAAACTTGATCTTATTTTTGTTATTTCTATAAAAATCAAACTTCTATATGTTAAAATTGTTCATCCTGAAGTATATCTGTAGTTCTATTAGGAGTCACTGGTTAGAGTTTTGCATTTAGTTTAGAATAACAGTCGTGGATTAACTGTCCTTTTTGGCTTGTAAAAATAAACACTGAATATGACAGAAACTACTGCAGCAGTCTTCCCTAATGCTGTTATTTTGTAAGGTAGAGATTGTTTCGATTTAATTACTTCTCTACTTTCACAGTAAATTTGTTTTACTCTCTAACATACAACCTGTGGGGATAATATATTAGAAATGAAAGTGTTAGAAATAAAAATGAGTTGTATCCATTACAGCAGACAAATCTATATAAACATTATTTACCTATGATCAATAGTGGTGATGCCAGACAACAAAAGTTCAATATGTAAATGGATGCTAATGAACATTTTAAATGTATAGAACCCTAAATTGCTATTCCAACCAGAATGAAATTAATTCATTGGTAAAACTAAATCTGGGTAAGTATCTCTGAATAAGATTTTCCATGTGATAACAGGATAGAGTAACCACTCACCACAGAAATACAAATTAACAGAAATTGCTAAAAATGATTATATACTACAAAGTCAATTAAATTGTGTACCTCTTAAAATTTATGTAAGATGTGGGAGTAAATTTTAATTAACACAGATCTCCAATTTCATGTCAAAGTACTGAGATGTGGTATCGAATATAACTCTATGAGTTAGCTGTGAAGACCACTCGGAAAATATGGTGACACCAGCAACAAAGCAAAAGCCAGGCGGTATTGTTACAAAGTTATACCCTTACCACTTGTTTCTGACCCTTTTGATTACCATCTTAAGGAAAACCTGGTGCTTTCTTGAGCACTCTGCTTCCCCTGAAATCTTCTCTAGTGAAAAATACTTACCTTTCTTCATAGGTTGTCATATTTCTATCTACTAGCTACTTAAAAAATAGATTTCTCTTCTACTTTAAAGTTAAACTTTCTTCGTTAAACTTTCTTTTCTTTGACTTCTGGCCATGCTGACATATACCAACCGTTTTTTCCCTTTCTGTCATCTGATGACCTCGTGGTCACTGATTCATTCACTGAAGTTTTTGAGCTGGCTTAGTTTTCTTTTCAATTCCCAAATTCTCATAACCATATAAGTATTCATTAAGAAGACCTATCAAATTGCTTTGTAATTCCCAAACTCACATATCTCGTTGCCTTCACCTTTATTCTTTTCACCCACTCTCCTACTCACTCCAAATGTTTATGTCTTAGAGTTTGTCAACTAGTGAAAATAGCTCCACCACCAAGATCATAAGTTTCAACAACACTCACTCAGATGCTTTTGTCTTAGAATTTGTTAACCAGTGAAAATAGCTCCACCACAAGATCTTAAGTTTCAACAACACACTCAACCTGCCCAACACCCTAAACCTTTTGACTACAAGACCTAGCTTTCTAATTCTTGGATTTTCTCTACATTTTCCTAGTCTCTAAGTTCCCATATGGACTTGTCTACCACTGACATTTACACAAGCACCCTCAGTTGCCTTCCATTGCTATTTTCCCAACAACTCTATCCATCAACACTCCCACTCCTCCACAAACGCTACAATCTGAATTGTGTTTCCACACTTGGACGGGCTCAGTGCTGCTAGAAAAGATCACACTACTCTCCCACGTTGGTGTGTCTTGAAATGGCTGGTCTCCAACCCTCTAGATCTGCAGAACTATTCATCAACTTTTAAATTTGTCTTTGGTAAGCTACTTTCTCCTCCTATTTTCTTCAGTGATTATTCCAAATCTTCAAATTAAATCTCAAATTCAACTTCCAAACCCTTATACTCTCGCTTCTTATGTGTTTGAAACATTAGGGCCGACAGGCAGTTGACAACCAACTTCTCAGCTCCCTGTCTAGTAACTGATCTATTTCATTCCTGGCTTTGTTTCTGGTTTGAGACAACCCAGAGTCTACCTACGCTTCTGAACCAAACCCCTCCTCTGTCTCCAGGTTCTTATTCTAGTACCAGTGCCTTTCCTATCTTCAAACGCCCTCTCTCTTCAGACCACATACATGTTCAGATCTCGAATCTCTCCCTTTTGGTGACCCAAAACAGAGACTGGGAAGTCACAGCATGCTCAGATTCCCACACATGGAAATCTTCCTAAATTTTTATGAGAACAGCTTCTTTACTTATTAACTAAAGAATCTATCTGTGTATCTATCTAGAGATAGCTACAGAGACAGAGAGAGACAGACACAGAGAGGGGAGAATTATTTCAGAGTTTTAGGCTAACAACTCAATTTATGTGAAAAGGATAAATTTGAGGCTGCAAAAAAAAAAAGGAAAAAGAAAATTATCACCTTTTCTTGAGAATAAACCTGTATTTCATTCATCTTCAGCATTCTGGTGATATTAAAAATGTATACAAGAATTAAAAAAGAGAGAGATGAAGATTTTATTGAAAAGTAGCTTTTAAGGAATATTTGAATAGAAAACAAGACATGCTCGACAAACTTAACCCGAAACAAAGTATCACCTGCATTTTATCACCACTATACTCATAATATTTACTGAAGAAGAAACACAGATTTCTTTTTTCTCTCCAGAAGCCTTCTGATCATTTTTAAAGTATATTCACATACCATAAAATTCATCCTTTAAAGGTATACAATTCAAAAATAAACAACTTCAAAGAATCTGACTACTCATTTTTATGCTATTAGCATAACGAGCTCAGATTTAAAGGCTATTATTTTTAAAAGATAAGATTTTCCTATTAAACTAATCTACTAAACTAATCTTCATAAGAGATAGTAGTGAATGGAATACTATCAGAGATAATTAAGTTTTAGGATCAATAAGACATGGTGACTGGAGGGAGGGAATTGTGCTCAGGGGAAGGACTAGTAAAGGGTGATGCTCAGGTTTCTGGTTGGGGCAGGTGTGAGGATTCTGCTGCCACATACCATGAGAGAGTACAAAATGGGGAGTGGGATACTAACTGTGCTCACCTGTTCTCTGAGAGGGATGATGAATTCAATTACACATGCTGAGTTTGGTACATCTCCAGGACAGATAAGAAGATGGCCAGAAGAAGATTGAATGGATCTGACAGAAGAATAACAAAGAGACCTGGGTTGGAAATACAGATTTGGAAGCCATCAATACCCAGATGCTACCAAAAGTCATGGAATAGAAAGCACCATCAAGATGGAACACGCAAAGGAAAGACGGCCTAGCATTGGATTCTGGAAATTATCAAGGGGAAGAGAATGCTCGCAAAGAAGACAAAGATCAGAAAGATGGATAGAAACCTAAAGGAGTGTACAATCACAAGAGTGCAAAGGAAAAAGAAATTTCAAGAAGAGAATATAATGGGGTTGAATTCTAGAGGTTGAAAGGTCAGATGCAATATGAAAGCTGTTATGATTTAGCAGTATATACAATTTGAGACAGTTTTTCAGAACAAAGTTATAGAACACAATTTGTAATAAAACAGATATAAGGAAGCAGAGTCTCAGAAAAGAGGAAAAGTAAAAATGTCAGTTATTATATGTAATGATTTTAGTACAATGTAATTCAAGAAACTGATTAGAATTATCATGTCTTTGGCCATGAACTTGAACTTCCTAATAGACTAGATAAAGAAAACATACAATGGGCTACATTGTATTTCAGTGAAACAGATACATCTATTCTTAGACAGTGACTCAAAATTTTAAAATAAAGTTTTACACAGACTATTCTAAAATGGATGAGTGGCACAGGAGACAATGCCCTCAGAAATGCTTTTAGAGCTAATGCGTAACACTACGTGGCTGTTTCCCTTAAAAACATTCCATGAGCATTTCTATTTAATATTGCAGTGATGGTTTCAGCCAGGTCAATTTGACAAGACAAAGAAACAAAAGACATTCAGATCAGAAAGGAAGAAGTAAAATTATCTTTAGTCATGGATGACATGACCTCATATAGAACATCCTAAGGTATTAACTAAAAACTTTTGGAGCTAATAAATGAATATAGTGTTATCATGGTTGTAGGTTTCAAGATCAAGTTATAAAAATAAATTGTGTTTCTATATACTAGCAACGATTAGGCACAAAATGAATTTAATAACAATTCCACTTCAAAAATAAAATATTTGGAATAAATTTAACAAAAGTAGTACAAGGTATGTATCCTGAAAACTATGAAACATCACTGAAAGAAAGTAACATAAAGGAAACATCTTTGTCTTCATGGATTAGAAGACAACATTTTTTAAGATGGCAATAATCCCCAAATTGCTCTAATTAAACAATTCCAGTCAAAATCCTAGCTATTTTTCCCCTTCGAAATTGACAAGCTGATCACAGCATTCATGAGGAAATATAAGCAACCCAAAGAAAGGAAGGATAACATCATAATCATGTGGTGGGAGGTGTTTGTCTTTGAAATGCAAATTCCTGGGCCTTTACAGGATCAAAATTCTAAAAGTCATAATCAAGCGTTTTTTTTTTTCTTTAAAGTTCCCTTTTCATGCACAATCATAAAACAGAATAGATGTCGCTTGGGTGTGTAAGATTTTCATTGGTATTAACTAGAAGATAGCTTCAATGAGAAGGGGAAAGCACAAGCCATCAATAATCCATCAGCTGAACAACCTAATCCATCAGGACGCCCTCTGGGAGAGTCAGCACTGAGACATACTTCCAGGAAACAACAAAAACAACAAAAATTCAACCTGATCAATGAAGTATTACAAAAGTCACCTAAATTTTGGAATCATCTGCTAAGTGAGGGAAACATACGTTGAGCTGTTCATTTTACTGGTGGTTAGCCACAGAGCCAATTATTTCTTGAATTCCGATAAAGATGCTTACTTTCCCTTTGCTGTGTATTACATTCACCTAAAGGATGAGAAGGAGTGTGACTTATTCATTCATTTATTTGACGAGCCATAAAAGCCAGGCAAAGTGGCTAGGGACACGTAGCAGAATCAGAATGAGATAACAGGTATTTAAATTTCTATTCCATAATTATTTTCGTAAGACATACTGTTTCCCCTTTAAAGGTCTATAACATATGAGTAAATATGTGGTAACATCGAGTTACATCACATAGTTAGGAAAATGTGCTACCACATTTTAGCTTGATCTATAACTCTGATCTATAAGTTAGCAGTAGTAAATATTTCATTAACAATTATTCTGCTTGCCCTTTTAAAGACTATAAGAACTTTTTTTGCTAGATAAGTTAGATGGCTTAAGACTCTTAGAAATAGTTATTTATGAATATTTTGAACTGATGCCATCTTTTTCCTTTGAAAACTTTTCCTACCTCAAGAATATTTTCTTCAGAAAGAGAAAATATACATACCACTTATAGACATGCCTGAGAACTCATTTTCTTTTATTTTTGAAACATTTAATTTATATTTTGGTCTTACAAATGATCATTTAAATGGACTCTTCTGTAAGAATGTAAAGCATAAAAATTTGCTAAATATCAGATAAACACAAATTCTCAAGGTTTTCTTAGTCTTCATTAACATGAATCTTAGTGTGAATGTTTCAGTCTTACCTAAGACCTTGAATCCATTTTACAATAATGAAGCCATAAAGTTTTTACACAACTATAAGCTATAACATTTCTATTAAAAGGAAGCTGAGTAGTACAAAAATAGGAGAAGTTCTGAGGAGCAGGCAATCTGGTGAAGTTTCAGGATATCTTATTTGGCTATCTACACAAATTTGTAGATGAACGAGTTCCTTGAATTATTTTTTCTTTGATCTTATATGCCCAGAACAGAATCTGGAGAAATGGACGAGTAATTTGATCACAAAGCTATCAGTGTTCTTAGTTTTGACAATACTGGTATTTATTTATTTTTCTGTCTTCCACTGCAGATTTACTTAAGATCTCCACTTCTTATGCCAAATTCTTCCATCAAACATTCTTGTGAATTTATTTACGTTTCTTGATGAGATTTTTTTGGATATGGAGCTATCCTTAAACATCCATCCACACAAGGCTAAGAAATTGCTTGACCTTCAGACTTAAAAATTTAGAACTGTTTGATTTCACTTTTATCCACAGTTCAAAGTACACTGCCTGAGAAATTTTCTAAATAAACATTGGTTCATTGAATGATTTTGCATTACCTCTGGAAACTTTTTTCTGGGATAGCCTACCATGTATATATATGGTATATCATCAGTAAATGTATAGCTATAAAATTTAAAGCATATCCAGGTACACAGACTGAGAAAAATATTTTAAATGGTAAATCAGGTTTTCTAGAAATGATTACTAGACAATCATTAATGATAGATATTTAACCAGACCAATATACCTGTGTGGAAATACAAATAGCTAAATATGAAAATATTATTTACTAAGCTACTTTGAAAAATATTATATTCAAATATTTAATGGACTTTTAAAGCTTACTTTAATACAGTTATTATAACACAACAAATATAATTCTGTATCATACAATGAGATCCAATCACTGTAATTAAAATAGCAACTATAATGGATTTGGTTCATTGCAGTTATTGTGTTAATTTTAAATATACCAGCATTGCTACAGATATTAAACTCTCAAGTCAGAAAAGAATTTTTCTTTTACATAACTTGGATTACAAGTAAATATCAATGGTGTACTATAGAATAAGAGTACTTCCAATAATGTTGCACAAGCATATTAAGTTGTTTTTGTCATTTAAATAATCCATGATTATGTTCATCAACTATCAAAACAAAATGTTACTAGCAGTACTCAGACATATTTTCTCTCAGAATAAAGATTGCTCATTTTATTCTGAGATGTGAAAGCTAATTCAGGATCTTACGCTGCAAAAATTAATGAGTGACACCAACATTTTCTCACAAATAATTGCAGTTGATACTTTTTGCCATCTTACGGAATATTTGCTCCCTAAAGACATCAGCCTGGCCCTGTGTAGTTTCCAGTTCTGCAAGTATTACATGGTTATATTTAAGCAGAGTACAGTGCCTTAAAAGACTCATTGCTAGGAATATACCATCCCTTCTCTTTCCTGCATAAAATAATGTGCTTTTATCAAGAAGAAAATGGTGAAGGAATTAATATTAAAAATCAAGAACTTAAAATGATAACCTCTAAACTTCTACCCACCAAGCCAGGTCTGCTGACATAGACTTTGGCAACAGGCATACACCACGGGGCTCACACGTTCTCCTTTACACAGTCCACAGGAAGGAAGACACGTGAGAGGCTCGCGTTTTGCTCTGCTTTTTAAAGAAAGGGAACTCTATGTCTCTTTCTAAGGGAATTTTGGAAAACTATTCTCTGTGAATTAATGATGAAATGACCCTATGCCAAAGAAGTCAGAAAAACAGTCTTCATTAATAAAGCAATGTAATCATAAAAATTAGATAAACAAAGAAAATAGACTTGAAATTACTAGTTTAGACTGGAATCACAAAAGATGCCTAACTTAAAATTAACTTTTAGGTTTTGTGTCTGTTACATAGAAACCTTCATAGACCACAGATAGTTAAATATAGCAAACTGAGACAAAAATTGAAGTGTCATAGAATTAGATTACTGAATTGTATACCAAGGGGTAAACATTTATTATGATTATCTTCTCATTAATTTGGAGTAAAGCATAAATTGAGATTGAATTTATATATAATAAAGCAAAATTTGGCTTGTAATTGGGTGTGCTTATTATGCCAACTTCATAAGAATACAAAATCAAATTCTGATTTAGCTACTGGAAAACCAAATTCTGCAAATCTTAGTCTCAGAGAAATGTAGCTAGAAAAATCTCATCTCCTCAGGCAGAAAGATGAAGTCTACTGTGTACTTGTGCTGATGTGACTTTTAGTACAGCACTGTGAAGATGGATTCATACTTATTAATGCATTGCATCATGAAAATGAAAACACACTTGGTTTTATGCCTTGTTGTTATGTTTTTTTCCATTTCTCCCTTGTTTAAAGTTCCTTCTCTGGCAGTTTTCCAGCTGAATGAATTTCTAACCCAACATATTTGCCTTCTAACAAGCCCTGAGGCCTCTATCCTTCCTTTTTAAAGGATCAAAGAACAATGTTCTTCACAATCTTTCTCAGGAATTAAACTGCACTAGAGCCCACGAGAAAACTATAAGACAAAGGACTTGCTTTTTTCTTTATTCGAGGACAGAATAAAGCTTATTTTTTGCTACCTATTTTGCCACGTGTTTTAAAAGTTCATTTCTAGTGTATAATATTTCCTGTAGAGCAGGCTACACTTTCCCAGCCCCTTTAGAACCTCATTTTAAAGATTTTTGACTCTACAAATTGGAAAGACATACAGTAATTCACGCTAAAAAAAATGGAAAGGGAAATTTACTTTAGATTTACCTAGTCAAAAAGAACTTAAAACCCCAATTAAATCATATTCAGAGCTAGTGTATACAAATTAAAGTCTGTTTAACAAATCAATCTGTTGGATAGTAACTTGTCAACACATTAATTAGTTGTATTAGAAGCTAAATAGATAAAATGCAAGAAAATAAACCAAATGCAAATGGCAAAATAGGAGTAGGAGAAAGGACATTACTAGTGGGAAATGTCTACAAAAATGAGTAAATTTTACCTGTCATCGTCTTGTGAGAATTGCTTTTGCAAATCCTCTTTATTCCACTGTTCTTTTCCTTTCCCTTGCTCAGGTATATCTGGTGTTTTTTCCTCATCTCCTGATTCTCTGTTTTTCTCCTTATTACACATGTTTGCAATGTCTTTCCCTTTCTCATTCTCATTAGTTCTTTCTTCCTTTACCTCTTCCTCCGCATGAACTATCTCTTCATGCTTATCCCCTTCTTTCCCTCCCTCTTCTACTCCCTTTGGCCTTTTGAAAGCAACACAAATTGAAGGCATGCAAATAAACACAAAAAAAGAAAGAAAACGTTAAGAAAAAAATACATACAAAATTAAATAGAAAAATAATGAAAACTACTAAAACATAGATTAAAAATTACATTTTTTAAGCATTGAAACCTTTTTTCCCCAGTATATAACAGAGAAGCACTATGTAAGCAACAGTTGAATCAAAATTGCTTTTTTAAGTTGAGTTTTCCTGTTATAAAGTTGCCTGGAAAAAAGTTGTGGTCTCCCCATTATTGATTTTTGTTTTGTTTTGACCCAATAGGAGTTAAAAAAACAGAAAACAAAAACAACTAATTTAGCTTAGGTGCCCATAAAGTCTATAGATAAGATGATAAGTGAAAATTATACTAACATACATTTATAAATTATTTAGAGAAACTTCCATGCATTTATAAAAGTTTCAGGAGGACAAGAGAGTATCCTACTAAAAAAGTTATGTTGTGTTTTCTTAATCATTGAAATATATTCAGCTAGGAAAAAACACCTTCCAATATGATTTTTCATATTCCTTAGAATATTAAAAACATTCAGGTCTTCATTTAACCATCCCTTTAATCTCAGTAAAAATACAATAACAGAATTACTTTTTCAATAACAAACATGAAAAATAGCTAATGATACTATTTCAAATAATCTGCCAAGAAAATTATTGTAAGTTTTATAAAACTTCTCTGTGCAAAAAGTATGAAATGTAGACCAAAATATAATAAAAAGTAATCACAGAAGCTGTTTATTGTCTTCATGATAGATATTAACCATTTAGAAGCAAAGGATTTTACATTTATCCAAAGAAAAATAAAGATACTCTAAAACATATTTAGACTTCCCTTCTTAAAGTCCCCCACTCACCTGATTTTCTTGTTTCCTCTTGGCCGTTCTGATTGGACAGACATGTAGCTTGTGCTGCTGAAACGAGAAGCACTACTAGTCCTGGAAACCGCAGATATATCACTTACGTCACTGTCCGAAGATTTAGTGGAAATATTATCTGCCCCTCTATGAGGATCCCATCCTGATCGATACTGTTAACATAGATTGACAAACACGCAGAAGTTGTCAGTATTACCACACAAAGCAACTATTCGCTTCTCCTATTTCAGCACTTTAATTGTCCACAGAGGATACTGCAAAACCCCACTCAGTTGCATATAAAACAAAAGTGAATGGCAATTATCCTAAAAGAAAAATTGAATTTATATGAAACCCTTGTTTTCAGCAAAGTCAATTAGAGCATTTTCACCACACCCCTATGAAGGCCATTAAAATAATTTCACAAGAGCAATGGCCTCAGGGAAGAACATTTAGGTAAAATCTGGGAAATAAATATCTGGCTTAATATTAGGAAGCAATTTTTTTTAAATTTTTGAATAAATTTTTTTTAAAAGCGTGATGAAGTTGCCACTGTAACTTATGAAAACCAATTTAGTAGCATAAATTTTCTCTTAAATCCATTATGCTTCAGTGAAAACCTAGAGGTAATACAAAATCTAATTATTAAAACACTAACTTTTTAAAGAAAGGCCAAGAGAAAAGAGAAAGTTTAATTTCTGAGTGGTTGCTGGAATTTTGATGAATCCTAGAAATGCTAGAAAAGGTCATTATTTGGATAATTCAAACTTCCTGGAATTGAAATAATCAGATGATTATCTGGCAGAGCCAGGGTACAGGGTGTTCAAATATTCTGGTAAACTGAAAACCATCATAGAGGCTTTATGTTAATGACACATGGAATGTAGAAAAAGGATAGATTTTGAAGTCTTGAAAACCTGGAGTAAGGAAAACTCTTACTAGCTGGGTAAACTTGAGCAAATTATTTCACCTTTAAAATCCTGTTTATAAAATAATAGGGAAAATAATATCTTCCTTGCAGCATTGGTTTGTTCCTTGAAGCATTGTTTTGTTCCTTGCAGCATTATTTTGAAAATCAGAAATAATGCATGCCTGGTATATGACATTAAATAAAATAATGCAACCAGTATTATTACTGTACCATTACTACCTGATGGCTATTATTTGGCTAAGAGACTATCTGCTAATGGATTTTTCTTTGTTAATATCCACTTAAACATAATGGTAAAAATTCTTACCTGGTGAATATCATAATGGAGATTTTTTAAACCATAGACACTGGCAAATTTAACAAATCATTATAACGATGATTACCTTATGCAAACCAGTTACTGTGACTTGAATAATCATTACCTAATAAATAATCCTGTTTGAGTAATAATTCACTGAAAATATTAGCTAGATAAAAATATTTTGGTAAAGCAACTTGAATGGCAAAGGTATATAGCATAAACATTAATTAGATCAATTCAAACGATCTGTTTCTCTTCCTCAAAACCCCATCTCTCCTGAGTATTCTGTTATATATTTGTGGGTTAATAACTGATCCATTTTTAAATGTAAACTATAAGAATTATTTCGAAGGTCCATAAGATGTTATAATCAATTCTTTATTTGAAATATATAAATTAGGTGAAATACGGCCTTTCTAAATCCACTCTTAACTTTTAACTTTGTTGGAATTCTTGATTAGAAAAAAAGTACAGTAAAATTCTTTTTAAAAAAGCATTGCCTTTTTCCCAGGAAATAGCTATGTGAATAGAACTATTATATTTAATTTTTAAAGGAAGACTATTTATTTACAATGCATTTATTTAGAGAACATTTAGTCCATGATATTATTTTTTCAAACTAAAGTCATTTTAAAATAATGAAAACAAGTTACTTTAAATGACAATGTTTTTGTCATTGCCCAGAATAGCATTTCAATGGATGGATCCAACATTATCTATGTAAGCCAGTGTATTAAAAATAATTTTTTTTATTAAAAAAACATTATCTAGCATAGATAATACTGGATACACACATAAATGGTTTTTTTCCATGAAATTTATTAAAAGTAAATTTGATCTCAAATGTATTTCATTCTATTTATATATTTTGGAATACTTCATATACATTAAAAATGGACAATAAGAAACTTTTCAATATTATTAAATTGTTCAATAGATACTATATTGTATTGGTGGAACTTTATCTTTCTCATTCTTGAAATTTATAATAAAAAAGAGGAGGACAGTGCTATTTATATCTTTAAAAATAATTTATCATTGACTAGAAAAGCAATTTTTTTCTTTGTTTTTACTTACGGAATTATTATATTATCTAAATTCAAATGATAAGCCATAACTTTTAACTGCGGAAGTACTAAGGGTAAATGTAATCCTTAAAAGCACATGCTCTGCAATGACACTGAATCACTGGTATGAATCCTGGTTATATAAATTATTAGGTTTGTGATCTTGGGCCAATTGCATCTATGAGTTTCAGTTTTTTATCTGTTAAAATATGGAGAACAATCATACCCAATTCCCAGGTCACTGCAAGGATGAAATAAGATAATGCATATAAAGCACTTAGCACAACATCAAACTCCTAAGAAGTGTTTAATAAATGACAGATGATATCAATGATGATGATAATGATTACACAGCAGCTGAATACTGGTTTCGTATCAATTCCAGGAATATATTTACCAAAAGAAATAGCAGGTAAAATACCCAACAGGAAGTTTATTATTTTAAAACTGCTCTAAGCTACAATAAAAATATAACTATTTCTATGTATAAGTGGTCATGTATGGATGTGAGAGTTGGACTATAAAGAAAGCTGAGTGCCGAAGAATTGATGCTTCTGAACTGCGGTGTTGGAGAAGACTCTTGAGAGTCCCTTGGACTGCAAGGAGATCCAACAAGTACATCCTAAAGGAGATCAGTCCTGGGTGTTCATTGGAAGGGCTGATGTTGAAGCTGAAACTCCAATACTCTGGCCACCTCATGCGAAGAGCTCACTCATTGGAAAAGACCCTGAGGCTGGGAAAGATTGAGGGAAGGAAGAGAAGGGGATGACAGAGGATGAGATGGCTAGATGGCATAACCAACTCGATGGACATGGGTTTGGGTGGACTCCGGGAGTTGGTGATGGACAGGGAGGCCTGGCGTGCTGCGGTTCATGGGGCTGCAAAGAGTCGGACATGACTGAGCAACTGAACTGAACTGAACTCTGTGTATAAGAGATTCATTTTGGAAAACATATTTATACAGCAAATGAAATATTAAACCAACTGTTCTGATTGACTCTTGATATGTCCTCAGGCCTCACCTTTCCCATTTGGCTAGGTTCACCTATATCCCATCACCTCACAGGGAAATCCTGATTCTCATTCTCAGGATATGAATCCTGACTACTTATTTAACTTTTGTCTTTTAGTAGTTAGGATTCTGACTTTGCATATTCTAGCCTTTGTCTCTTTAGGTCATCAAAGCTTTTGATCTTGATGCTATGATTCATAGGTATAGGCAGGCCAGCCAAAGGCTTGAGAATTTTTTTTTAAACACATATGGTATACACAGCACATATCTTTGGCTAAGACCTCTCAGACAATCTAGTTTCTGAGCTAAAATTTTGGATAAGCAAAATTTAAAGAAAGATAAGATTCCACATACTATAGTTTTATACCTTTATATAATTCATCACAAGCTACCTTTTGTTATAGGTATGTGTGTATATTCATATTTAATTTTCTATTAATTTTCTATTAGGATATGAATAATATCCTAATAATATGAATAATATCCAGAATAATATCCTCCTCCTTATCTTTGTAACTCTCTTAGCACCTAAGAGTCAAAGATTTCATTTAATTTAAAATTTAAGTTTTAGGTTTTTTTCACTAGTAAAATAAGGACAGGTCTCATTTTAGGAATTCTTGTGAGGGGTGAGAGAAATAACATATTCAAAATATCCAACAGCATGCTTAGCACACAGCAGTTGTTCACTTCCAGCACCTAAAACAGCAGGTCTAAATAAAAAGACACTGAATGGATTAGTTTAAATAAAGAAAGACTACAAATTAGCTAAGAGCTCTAGTCTGATGATGACTCTGCTGCCTCCACAAGGCTTGCACCAAATGTGTTTCCCTATTTCTAGCAACTGATCACGTTTACCTTTGGGATGTAGCTCAAGTTCCTATTACAAATGGACACATGATAAACAGAATAAGAAATTTGGAAAGTAAGAATAATAGAAAAAAATTTATGAGTAAAACTTCAGAAGGACATATTTTGAATACACTTAGAATATAACATCTTCATGTATACAATTCCCCAAAATACTCAAATCAAAGTAATAATTGACCTACCACGGGAGTTAACTTTTAAAGTCATCTAATCTTTTGCTTTTCCAAAAGTATGATAAATGAAAGTTATATTATTTATATAATTTAACAGTGAGACAGAAGCAGCCAAATTATTACACCAAGGTAATGAGTTACGAATGTGAATAAGTTCCTTTAGGAAACGGTTGGTATCGCTTTGGCACTATACAATAAATAATGTTTTAAATGATTAGCGTGCATTAGTTTACAGCTGACAGATGAAAAATAGATGATGTGATCATTATCTTTAATGGAACAAAAACAAAGAAGGTTTACTGCATAGGATTACAGGATCTCAGCTGAAAACTGTGCTGCCTGGAGGTCATTAAAGTCTTGGACTACAGTGAAGAAGCTTTTCCCGACAACATTTTGATGTTTTGTACAGTACTATTAAGCAGATCATAAACTAGAGAAATTTACAGGAAATTATTATTCTCCGGGATGTTTCAGACTCTAGAGTTCTTAAGTGGCCTGGAAAAGTTAATGTTCTCGCTATTTATCTAAATCAGTGGAAAGTAACAGAATATCAGCAGAGCTCTACTGCAAGGAAAGTTATTATCAAATTTTTATAATAATATCCCTGAGGAAAAAAATTCAAATTTCTAAGATAAAATTTTCAGTTTCTCTTGTATATTCAAGTTCTTAAATTAGCAATTTTCTTGTTTGATTTCTCTGCAGCATTCCAGCAACTCATGTCATTTAAGCTTTGTATATGACTTCTATGAGAGTTCCTGAAGCATTGCTTGTCTTCAATTTATTGAATCTCACCACAAAACTTTAACCTGTTGTCTAAAACTCCAGTCTGAGAATTGGTTATGGCAAAATACTGGGAAGCAAGAAAGTCCAAGCTTGAAGAAAAATGTTTTAGACCATCAAGAAGTATTTGGAGGAATATTCATATAATATTCAGAGATAAAACATGAATAGGTCAAATAGTAGGGAAAAATTGGGGCAAACAAAATCTTTGAAAGAGAAGAGAGAAGCTAAGTTCTAGGCAGGACTCTTGATTCTGGTTGGGGGATCTAGAGGACACAAGAACAGAGGAGAGGAACTCTTGGCACTATGGTAAATTAATCACAAGAGCAAGATGCTCTTATCTGCATCACCTTCTTTTCATTTCATGTTATAATTCAAACAGAGTGGATGCTGGCTTTTGTTAGTGTCACACCTGTAGGTACTCTCCTTTTAAGGAACTATTTCCAGATGCTCTTTTCTCTGTCCAAAGTTCTTACCATTCTCTGATTTGAATTTTTCACTGTGCTAAAATCAGTCAATAGATCATTTTGTTTAGATAGGACTCCTAAAGAAGGTATGTGTGAAAAACCCTCTGCTTTGGAGGGAGAAGACAATGAAGAAGGGCCAGAGAAAACTGAGGAATAATTAAAGATTTAGCTTTGTAAACAGTATCCTGCAAATGAAACTCCAGCTAGAAAACTCATAATTTCTTCCAAAAGAATTGATCATTGTGTTGAGTGCTCCTAAGCTACTTTATTCATGCCTTTCTTGTACTTTTATCACATCTGTTTCTCCATGTCTCTGTCTCTTTCTTATCTATCTACCTTCTACCTATCATTTTTTCTTGCTAGATTATAAATTCCTTGAGGATAATTATTGTCATATTCATTTTAGTATTCTCATTATCTAGATCAGTAATGCCTAACTAGGAACTCAATGAATTTTTAATGAATAGAAGTGAGTGGAATGGCTGTTTTTATCTAGGCTATATCCTGAGGTACTGTCTCCAGTATAAAGTATCAAATTGGGGTATAAAGTGAAAAAGTCAAAGTGTTAGATGCTCAGTCATGTCCGATTCTTTGTGCCCCCATGTACTGTAGCTCACCAGGCTCCTTTGTCCATCGGATTCTCCAGGCAAGAATACTGGAGTGGGTTGCTATTCCCTTCTCCAGGGGATCTTCCTGACCCAGGGATAGAACCTGGGTCTTCTGCATCGCAGGCAGATTCTTTACCACCTGAGCCACCAGGAAAGCCTAAGTCAGAGTCTAAACTACTCTAATGAGAGCTGAATAGAGTTTAGGCAGTTAATCCTTTCATTCTCTGTAATGGGTACAGACAGGAGGTGTGCTGACACAATCAGCTATTCGAAAGGGAAAAATTTTGATTGTTACAGAGTTGGCTGATTTCTGAAGAACAAATACTCCCACTATGGCTGATTTCCCCAGGCGGCACTGGTGGTTAAGAACCTGCCTGTGGATGCAGGAGACTTAAGAACCATGTGTTTGATCCCTGGGTCGGGAAGATCCCCTGGAGAAGGGCATGGCAACCCACTTCAGTATTCTTGCCTGGAGAGTCCTATGGACAGAGGAGCCTGGAGGGCTGCAGTTCACGGGGTCAGAGTCAGACACGACTGAAGCGACTTAGGCATGACGGATTTCAAGTTACCAACCAAGCGGTCACTGAATGAGGGGCTGGTGTGTACCACCAGGGGTGGGGGTTTAGAAATAAGAGCACTTTGTAGGACTCTCAAAGACGTGTTAGGAGACAAGAAGTAAAGGACAATAAGATATCATATCTGCAAATTACTTATCTTGTGAAAGATGGAATAAGAATAGCTTAAGGTAAAGAAACACAGTTGTGGACAGTGTAGCCATTAGCTTGGAGGCCAAGACTTACTAACGGGCCACTACCCTTGGTCTGAAGGAGACTGGTAAGTTTCTTGGAGAATTTGTAGAGGAAGGATTAATACTAGCAGTCATGATGACTGTCCCAAAGACTTGGCTCTGTGAGAATTCTGTATCTGTTAGGAATCAGTGTTTCCTCGAGAAACCTCATCCTGTATTTACTTTTATTGATTCCTCACAATTTTCAGAGATGGAAATGCTAGTTCTGCGATGAAATCCAGGTTTGGAAATTCCATGTGGCTGTAGAGCTTCTGCTTTTGCCTTTAACAAATGCATTTACCATTTTCTTTCTCAGGATCTGTAACTCTTCCCCCATTCTAACCTATAATTTATTAGAACTGTTCTCAAAAACAAACAGATATCAAAAATATCCTAATTACCAGCCAGTAGTGTATCTTTAGTTTTCTTTGTTTTTGAATTTGCTATTACATCTAATGCTGTCAAAGTCCAGTCCTCTCTCTTCCTGAAGCTTTTCCATAATGGCTTCTCAAATAATGTCACTCATGGCTTCTTCCCTGTCTCTCTATTCATTTTTAATCTCTTTTGCTGGCTTCACTTTCTCTTACTTGATTTTAAATTACACTTTCTCAAAATGTCAATCTTTAGCCTTCTTTTCTTTTCACTATATGTATTCTCACAGAATGATATAATCCATTATCTACTCATGTAATGATTAAAAATCTTTATCTTTTACCTTTCACTTCTCTCTCAGGCTTCACACCTGTATTTCCAGATGCTAACAGGACATTTCCCATATGTTGTTTTGTAGGTACATCAAATTCAATGTGGCCAAAACCAAAGTTATTCCCTTTCACCCCTAACCAGCTTTTCCTGTATCTACATTCCCTCCATTATTTAATAGGCTCAGTAACCAACAGAAACCTAGAAATCTTGTGAGTTATCTTTGACTTCTCATTTTCCAATATTCTGCATTCTAATAAATCAAGAAAAACCAGTCATTTAATGCAAACGAATGTCTTGATATTTAATTACTTGGGGCTTATGAATGGGTCCTTGACTTTTTTAAATGTTTGTTTATTTCTAATTGCTTTATAATGTTGAATTAGTTTCTGCCACACGAATAAGCCATAGGTATATATATGTCTACATAGATATACATAGGTATACATGTATACATCAGGATACATATGTCTCCTCCCACGCCCTGAACCTCCCTCCCATCTCCAGCTCCTCGAGGTTGTCACAGCACTGGTTTGAACTCCCTGCTTCATACAGCAAATTCCCACTAGCTATCTATTTTACATATGGTAACGTATCTGACTAAATGCTTAAGTCCTCAGATTAGAAGCTTGTAAGATCTAGCTAGAATTAAGAAATAATCATAAGGAAACTCTTCTTAGCCATACAAGTTGCTGATATCTATCCTTTGTAACTATCTTTAAATATTACATGACTTATTATATAATTTTTTAGAGAATATTTATATATTTTATTAGGACACAGGATGGAGATATTACAGAAACTGTAATCTGTAACATCCCAAAAGTTGTAACAGAAATAAGACATGAGAATGTAGCAGCAGGATCATGATCCTGGGAATCTGTAGCAGGAAGAAAATTTTTTAAAAAGTGATGGATTAAAGACATGAAGCAGGGCTCCCTTCCAAATATTAATTAGGTCCTATCAGCAAGGGAAGAGGGACGTATAAATTGGGAAACTGGGATACACATATAAAAACAACTATATAGAATATATAATTAATAGCCTATTGAATGATACAAGAAACTCTATTTAATACACTGTAGTCACCCTCTTCCAACAACACAACAGAAGACTCTACAAATGAACATCACCAGATGGTCAACAATGAAATCAGATTGATTATATTCTTTGCAGCCAAAGATGGAGAAACTCTATAGAGTCAGCAAAAACAAGACCGGGAGTTGACTGTGGCTCAGATCATGAACTCCTTATTGCCAAATTCAGACTGAAATTGAAGAAAGTGGGGAAAACCACAGGACCATTCAGGTATGACCTAAATCAAATCCCTTGTGACTATACAGTGAAAATGAGAAATAAATTTAGGGGACTCTATATTTGATAGACAGAGTGCCTGATGAACTATGAATGGAGGTTCATGACATTGTACAGGAGACAGGAATCAAGACCATCTCCAAGAAAAAGAAATGCAAAAAAGCAAAAGGGCTGTCTGAGGAGGCCTTACAAATAGCTGTGAAAAGAAGGGAAGCGAAAAGCAAAGGAGAAAAGGAAAGATATATCCATTTGAATGCAGAGTTCCAAAAAAGAGCAAGGAGAGGTAAGAAAGCCTTCTTCAGTGATGAGTGCAAAGAAATAGAGGAAAACAACAGAATAGAAAAGACTAGAGATCTCTTCAAGAAAATTAGAGATACCAAGGGAACATCTTAGGCAAAGATGAGCACAATAAAAAAAGACAGAAATACTAGGGACCTAACAGAAGCAGGAGATATTAAGAAGAGGTGGCAAGAATACACAGAAGAACTGTACAAAAAAGATCTTCATGACCCAGGTAATCATGATGGTGTGATCACTCACCTAGAGCCAGATATCCTGGAATGTGAAGTCAAGTGGGCCTTAGAAAGTATCACTACAGACAAAGCTAGTGGAGGTGATGGAATTCCAGTTGAGCTATTTCAAATCCTGAAGGATGATGCTCTGAAAGTGCTGCACTCAATATGCCAGCAAATTTGGAGAACGCACCAGTGGCCACAAGGCTGGAAAAGGTCCGTTTTCATTCCAATCTCAAAGAAAGGCAATGCCAAAGAATACTCAAACCACCGCACAACTGCACTCATCTCACACTCTAGTAAAGTAATGTATAAAATTCTCCAAGCCAGGCTTCAGCAATATGTGAACTGTGAACTTCCAGATGTTCAAGCTGGCTTTAGAAAAGGCAGAGGAACCAGGATCAAACTGCCAACATCTGCTGGATCATCGAAAAAGCAACAGAGTTCCAGAAAAACATCTATTTCTGCTTTATTGACTATGTCAAAGCCTTTGACTGTGTGGATCACAATAAACTATGGAAAATTTTTCAAGAGATGGGAATACCAGACCACCTAACCTGCCTCTTGAGAAACCTGTATACAGGTCAGGAAGCAACAGTTAGAACTGGGCATGGAACAACAGACCGGTTCCAAATAGGAAGAGGAGTATGTCAAGGGTGTATATTGTTACCTTGCTTATTTAACTTATATGCAGAATACATCATGAGAAACGCTGGGCTGGAGGAAGCACAACCTGGAATCAAGATTGCCGGGAGAAATATCAATAACCTCAGATATGCATATGATACCATCCTTATGGCAGAAAGTGAAGAAGAACTAAAGAGCCCCTTGATGAAAGTGAAAGAGGAGAGTGAAAAAGTTGGCTTAAAGCTCAACTTTCAGAAAACTAAGATCATGGCATCTGGTCCTATCACTTCATGGCAAATAGATGGGGAAACCGTGGCTGATTTTTTTTTTCTTCGCTCCAAAATCACTGCAGATGGTGATTGGAGCCATGAAATTAAAAGACGCTTACTCCTTGGAATGAAAGTTATGACCAACCTAGATGGCATATTAAAAAACAGAGACATTACTTTGTCAACAAAGGTCCGTCTAGTCAAGGCTATTGTTTTTCCAGTAGTCATGTATGGATGTGAGAGTTGGACTATAAAGAAAGCTGAGTGCCAAAGAATTGATACTTTTGAACTGTGGTGTTGGAGAAGACTCTTGGGAGTCCCTTGGACTGCAAGGAGATCCAACAAGTCCATCCGAAAGGAGATCAGTCCTGAGTATTCATTGGAAGGACTGATGTTGAAACTGAAACTCCAAAACTTTGGCCACCTGATATGAAGAGCTGACTCACTTGAAAAGACTCTGATGCTGGGAAAGATTGAGGGCAGTTGGAGAAGGGGATGACAGAGGATGAGATGGTTGGATGGCATCACTGACTCAATGGACATGGGTTTGGGTGGACTCTGGGAGTTGGTGATGGACAGGGAGGCCTGGTGTGCTGCAATCCATGGAGTCACAGAGAGTTGGACATGACTGAGCAACTGAACTGAACTGAACTGAATGATCCATATGCGAATAGAGTCATTTAAAAAGTGTATATATGTGTATATATAACTCACTCACTTTGCTACACAGCAGAAACTAACACTGTAAATCAAGTATAAAAGAAAAAAAAAGTAAGTAATAAAGTAATTCAAGGTATTTGCATTTTAATAGAATCAGACTAAGTAATAGCCTGAGTAGTACTGAAAAAGCTAAAAGGGCTTCATAATTGCCTTGACTAATCAAATTTAGGCATAGGACAGATATAATTGCATTCTGTTGAAAATCTTGAAGAGGCCCACTACTCGTATTTTTTTCTGTGAGAAGATAGTGAAGAATCACTTGGGTTTGGATGAAGATCATTTTGGACGGAGTCAACTATCAAACATGGGAAGGAATAACAATTATATCTAGCTTGGACTATACCAATAGCCTCTGACTGGGACTCCTTATCTTTAACAAGGAATTAAAAGGATCCTTTTCAAATCTGTTGTAATTATATCATCAGAGTTATATGCAAAAAACACAAATTTGTTCATATTTGTGACTTTTTCAAAAATATTCAAAGACCATAATTATAACAGAGAACATTCTAGATTTTTATCTGAGAGATTTAAAGCTCTCCACAATCTGGTCCCAGGCAATTTTTCCATTCTTATCTTCTAATATGTATCCCATTTGTTTAATATTTCTATTCTAAAGAACTACTAGCTGTTCCTTAAACCTAGCTTGTGCTCATATGCTTTTATGTTATAACTTTGCTTAAGGACCTGTCTGTCCTCCACCTCATATATTATTCTGTAATGTATTCCCAGATTTCTCTAAGTAAAATGAATATTTCTCTTTTTATTCTTCTTTTGCACAGTTTACTTTTATTATATTACTTAATATAGCTTGTTTTGTATGAGCCCTACTTACGTACATGTGTTTCATGTGTTTCCCTGATTTGATTATGAACTCTTAGATGGGAACGACTACTCCTGCCTGCCTTTGCCTTTGGAGAAGAAAATGGCAACCCACTCTAGTATTTTTGCCTGGAAAATCTCATGGGCCGAGGAACCTGGAGGACTATAGCCCACGGGGTCACAAAGGGTCAGACACGACTGAGTGAGGGAGCATGCACACATGCCTCTGCTTTTCATCCCACCCTCTTTCTGTTTGTTTCATCCCCTCTCTTCTGTTTTTCATTTTTCCTCCCTTTTCCCCTTGCTTCCATTATTCCTTCCTCCTTCATTTGATTCTTCATTTATTATTAGTATTACTTACTTGTTTATCTGATAATTTTTTCTTTTAATGTTGCAAAACCAGAATTCAGACTTATAGCTGACCAGCTTCAGAAACACCCCAGTTATGTAGTTCAGCAACAGGAAAGAGAAAGTTATTAAATAATCCCTTGAGATCACAAAATATGTTCAGACATAAAAAAGAGGACTCACACAACCACACTTCATGGAAAAAAAAAAGCCAAGAAAGGTATTTGGTATTAAAAACATACTTTAGTTATTCACTCATCCTTGATCCATTCAAAAAGATAATATTTTAAAGCTGAAAGTGACCTCAGAGAAGATGTAATGTACTTTCCTTATTTTATATATGAGAAAAGTTAGAGACCAAGAAGTTAAATGAATTGACTAAGCTCATAAAACTTGTTAGTATTAGACTTTCTATCTTCATTAAAAAAGATTTTGTGAGCTACAATTCACATTTAATGGGATACAAGGCAAGCATATTTAGAATCGAACCACTTAAAAAAATTCACATGCTGTTTTCTTAAGTATATACTTTAAAATAAAGATTTTCTTCCTGAAATTTTGAAAACTATATAAAATGACATGTAAAATCAGAATACAAAGCCAGCATGGAAATACTATAACACTTATAATTTATGTACTTATAACTATACTTGGATGAATTTTAAACAAGTGATGCTTTTAAATAATAAAAAAATCACACAAACATATTTTATGTCATGTTGAAAAAACATCTTCACATTCCATTGAAAATCCAGATAATTTTTTTTTTTTGGCAAAAACTGAAAATGGGCTTAAGAAATAACTTGTTCTTATGTGACTGGACCCTGAAGACTGTTAACCTTGAGGTGAATATGCCTAGTCACAAAAATGACCTGAAAAGGGCCAATCATAAAATCACAGACATTTTCTTTGTTAGTACAAAAGTTATATTAAACTGGTGGGTAATGTTTTATCCATCAGAATGGAGTTCAACTGTCAGGTTTTGTTATTATTACTCCCACCTCATTTGTTATAATAAATAATAAGAATAGCTATCATTATGGGCATTCCCACATGCCAGGATGAATTCTGTATTGTTTTACACATAATGTTTCTACCTCATAAAATTATCACCAGCCAAAATTTCCTTCTCTCATATCAGTTACATTCCAAAGTTAGTTACATTATTTTCAGACTGAAGTATTATTTATAATCTTCAAAACTGATGAAATAGAAATAATCAAAACTCCACGCTTAGGAAAACATTAGTAAATTAATTTTGCTAATAAATAATATCTGTAATCTTCACAACTGATGAAAAATTACAACTAATTTTTGTGATCATGAAGAAAGTTTTTATATAATAAAATTATAGATATGTTCAAATTATAATTAGCCTAATTAAACTGATATTAGAGATATGACTAAGTCCCTTAATTGAGTAAACGTTTTAAGTCTCACCTCAAACTTAGTTATAATTTATTTCATGTGGCACATGAGATAAAAACATTTCACACTTAAAATTTATTCTCTAAATCATAATTATTACACCATAAGTTAGTTAAAAATTTCAATCATTTGTGAGAATATATTAAGTAAAGAGCCTGTCATTGATCAGAGATTACTGAATCAATAAAGGAGACAACAGTAGATAAAGAAAATGAAATATAAAAAAATCTAGTTCAAATCTAATTTTGAAGATTAGGCTATGAGATTAAATGATTTGCTTAGTTAGTGAGGAGGCTGCCTAAAACTGATGTGTCAATACTTAATGATTATTTTTCTGTGCAGCCTCCATTCTGTGCAGCCTCCAAAGTACCATGTATTTGTGTAGCACTTACAGACAACAAGGTTCCCTCAATTTGTACACAGGAAAAAGCTGGGTTGTAAAGAACTCTTGGGCAATTTACCCAAAGTCTTAGTGCATAACTGGTAGAATCAAAATTAGAACCCTAGTCTTCCAAATTTTTCTGAGTATTCTTTCTACTATGATTAACTAGACAGAAACCAATAATCATATACCCATTAGAAAATTTGTTTTCGACTCTTGGATAATAACCTACCCATACTCTCCAGAAATTTGTTTCCTGTCACTACTTGCCTGTGGAGAGTCTACAAAGATGAATAAACTATATCTCTATTCTCAAGAAGTGTATAGTTTAATAAAAAGGTCCGAAATAAGCACCATACAAGACAGGATATATGCATTTTAGGAAGTGATAAATGCCATGGTTGGTTCATAAGGTATATATGTTTTCATATCTTTGTTGTTTTGAATATTCTTCTTCTTGTATTTTTTACATGACTATACTTAATCCTTTTAAATTATATGAAATTTGAGTTGGAAAGAATGTTTTTGCCCTATTTATCACATTTCCTTTTTTCCTTATTTCCCTTATCCTCCTTGATTCTATAAAGCAAGATGTCTCACCCCTTGGTGACCTGTATCTTTCATCCCTTGTATCCCCTGTAGGGCGTCCTAGTTGTTAGCAAGCCAGCAACCCTGGAGGTCTTGTGAAAGCAAAGGTGAATGCATAAATTTCTATTTTTGCTGAAGGTAAAAGAAAAATGTTTCCCTTGTGTGTTCTTTGGAAATATACTGAAAGAAATTATGCTCTTGGCAACAGTAGCTATTGTCCACAGGTTGACCCTTTTACCAGCAAGTAGTCAGATGCAATTTATTTAAAATTCTTTCTATATTTACTAAAAAAGGGAGAAATAAATTACAATTCCTTCTGTAATCTTGTAGTGTTCTTTAACACATAAGTTGGTTCTACTCACCTCAAATGACTTCTTCATAATTAAAAAAAAATCTATTTTATATTTCCTGACCTGACATGTATTCACAAATAATATGCAAAGAAAGAGGACACATGTATGAATGTCTGCCTTAGAAAACATTTAAAATTTAAATGTGGTCTTATAACTAAGGAAAGTAATTTTTCAAATGAACTTGCAAACACAGAATATTTCATATCCTAGGATGTGAGAAGGTTGGAAAAACAGAGAACAGTGAACACAATTTTAAGAAATCCAAAAGTCTGAAACAAAATAGCTATAGTTTGTTGCCTAAAAATCCATATTTACATTACAATAAAGTATGCTTTCATAATGCAGTAAGGTAGTAAACTAAATATTATTAACTACTTTGTAGAGATATACTGTAACTAAACTGCACATCCTCAAAATTCATATGTTGTAGTGCTAACTTCTAGCATCTCAGAGTGACAGTTTTGGAGAGATACAGCCTTTACAGAAGTGATTAAGATAAAATAAGGTCACACTGGTAGGCCTTAATCCAATAAGACTGGAACACAGACACAGCAAAGTGATGACCGTATGAGGACACAGCAAGAGGGTGGCCATCCCCAAGCCAAAGAGAAATATCTTGAAAGAAATCGAACCTGCCAATACTTTAATCGTGGACTTCTAGTCTCCAGACTGTGAGAAAATTAATTTCTGTTGCTTAAGCAACCTAGTCTGTGGCATTTTGTTATGGCAGCTCTAGCAAATTAATATAAGATGTAAAGAGAAAAGAAACTTAAAGTTAGAAACCTACATTCAAAGATTATTCACAGATAAAAATATAAAATTTCTAAAATTCTACTACTAAGTGTTTAACGGTAGGTCTGTTACATAAAGTGAGGTATATTGGTACCTGTGAGATAAGGGGGAAATAAATAGTCGTTACTTCCGTCAGTTAAGATACGGAGGAGAGATATTTTCTCTTGGCTCAGGGCTTTAAAGATGCGTGTGTATGTGTAGACATATATACAGAATCAAATTATCTGTAAGTGTAATTTTATCTCTCTATTTTTAAAGTTGAAGTACATTCCAGCTGGCTAAAGAGTAAACATGACAAGAATAATAATTTGAGGCAGATCAAAAGTTAACTAACCTGATAAGAATGAGAGAACCCAAATCACTTTTTATACTTTTTAGATTATCATTAAATTTTACACTTTTCCTTCCTTCCCACTCCAGTATTTTTTTAGGATTATTTTAAAGATATACTAATCTCTATCTAGTATATTGTTGATGGAAACAAATATAGACCTGGTAAGAGCAAGGTATCTATTGAAAATGATTTCTCTTTTTCTCTTTCTTTCCCATCACCATTGTCATCATCATCCCACCATCATCATACTATAGCTAACATTTCCTTTTTCCTTATTATATTCCAAACTCTGTTTAAGAGTTATGCATACAGATTTAATCTTGAAAACAAGCCTTTGAGGTAGGTATTATTACTAGCACCCTGTGCTAATTTTGCTAAAAAGCATGAAGCTAACTTATTGCAAGGTTATGCAGAAATGAGCATAACAATAGAGAAAACTGACAAAGTAGAATAGACATTTAGAGAAATGGTATGTTTTAGTGAAGAAATCCAGGTGCAGCCACTGGCATTCTCCCTGACATCTTTATTAGTAAGTGATAAGATTTCTTGACCTAGTTTGGGATGGAAACTTTAAGAAGGTGATCTTAATTCTGATTTTTAAAAAAATGAAACCATTTTGCTGGACATCTGGCTAGACTAAGCCTAGCAGTTCTTGTTTTTCTAATGTGAATCCTACTTCCGTTTATAAAATGGTTGTACAGCTTATTCCAAGAAAGGATATAGTTATTAGGATATAGTCATTACTTCCTGTAAGACACCTTAATCTATTCTTCGAGGACCTCACAGAGTAGAGATTAGGTTACTAAGATCACTCCTAATTAGGATTCGCTTGCTCTATGTATCAGATGATTCCACCTAATGCTGGTACAATGGTGTCTGTTTCATGCAAATATCAGGTTCTCTGGGTAGCTTAAGAATCAGTGAAGCAGCAGCTCTTCTTCCAGCGGGCACCCAGCCCAGGTCAATTACACTGTTGTTGGGTGGTGTTGTGTGCTACCAGAAACTCAACTTTTCTGTTTATCCAAAATGAAAATTTCCCTATCATTTTATTTCAATCACTGCTATAAAATTATATTTTTCATTTCTTCACTTTCAATAAATATATTTATTTTCATATATCATCTTAGGGATTTGTACAAGGCTACCTAATCTATATTTTAAAATCTACTTTTTATAAATTTGGTTTTTCAGTTTTCAGATCCATCTATGTCATTGTTGTTACAGAATATTTCTTTTAAAATACCTATAGCCATATTTCACCCATTAATCAACTTTCCAAGAACCAGTCAAGCTCATACAAAGTCAACCCTGATAACATCATTTCTGAATTTCATTAATTTAGTCTGTAATTTCTCATCATATGTTATGTTCCTGTGCTCTTTTTATCTATATATCCTTCAAATATTCATAAATTATTTCCTTTTAAATTTGATTTTTTTGCGGGGATCTCTGCTGCTTTAATCTATTTGAGAATAAAGGGGACATTCAATGATAGGAGTCACACTAAAATCCTTTTCATTAGTTCCATTATTTCTTTACCACTTCCTTTTGACATTATTATATTCACTTCTGGTATCTATGAAACATCTGTTGTTATTATAAAATAATAACAAATATCTTTACCATTTATGAAGCAGTTTACTAAAAGCTAAACCACGTATATAGACTATCTTATTTCTTCCTAATCATCAACATATGAAATAAATATTAAATAGATCTCAAAGCCTATTTAATAAAGAAACTGAGAAGAAGAGGTTAACCTACCCAAAGTCACCCAGGCGGAGTTTGCCTAACTCCAGGCTGGGTTCTCATCTTGTGCACTAGCCTCATTTTGATAGCAGAGTCTTGAAGTACTCCTGACTCAAAAACAACAAACATACAAGAAGCACATATATGTCGCTCCTTACCAGCTCCCGCCTATCTCCCCTCTCTGGAGTCCCAACTGTTTGTGTGTTGAAAGTCAAATTAAAACATTTAAGGCTGGCCTTGAATGTGTATTTTTAGTGTTGAGAAGAGAATAAGCCCTAATAAAGGGAACAGCTTAGTTAACAATGGCGATTTATTTGCCAAAAATATTTTGCCTTGAATGGTCTGAATTTTTTATATTGATACTGCCTACAACTTCATCTTGTGAGGTTTATTTGTATTTATAGAGCTTTTCTTTCTTTTTTTTTTTTAAAAGAAACTGTCTCTGTGCTATGTAGTTCATATTGTAACATTAATTACTTTAGTGGGATTGCTTTCTTCCTAATCTGCCTCTTTGAAACCAGTGAAAGTGAAAGTGTTAGTCACTCAGTCGTGTCTGACTGTTTGTGACTCCACGGATTGCAGCCCACCAGGCTCCTCTGTCCATGGAATTCATGACATTGTATGGCAAAAACAATAAAAGGGAGGGGAAAAAAAAAAAAGAATACTGGAGTGGGTAGCCATTCACTTCACCAGGGGATCTTTCCGACCCAGGGGCTGAACCCAGGTCTCCCAAACTGCAGGCAGACTCTTTACCGACTGAGCCACCAGGGAAGACCTGAAATCAGTGAAAGGATCTTTAAAAGACAAGAAGCCTGGGAGAAGGGTTGTCAAGTGCCCCATTAGGTACGTACAAAGAAGGACAAAAACCCTTCTCCTTTCTTTTGCTCCACTGTACCCTCATCCCAGAACACGAAATGGATGAATATGAACTTCTGGTTCGCATCTGAAAAATTCTGGGAAATTTATTGACTATATTACTTAATTTTAGAGAGATAAACACGAAAACAGAAAATTTTAGGTGCTAAAATAGGGATAGTTTTGTGATAATTTCATTAGAACATTAGCACCAAAAGAGAGCATTTTTTCCTACAGGAAAATAAACTTTGATTTCCAAATAAACACAGTATCAATAAACTACAGTTTCCCTGTTGAAATCTTTTTTTTTTTTATTGTTTTTGCCATACATTGTCGTGATATCACCATGGGTTTACATATGCTTCCCCTCCGGAACCCCCCTCCCTCCTCCCTCCCCCCCGGGAAATCTCGCTGCACCAGCCCTGAGCATCAATCCTGGGATGGCGATTGATTAGACATATGATAATTAACATCCCTGTTGAAATCTTATGGATTACCCTTTAAAAAAAAAATCCTCTGAGTTCATTTAAAAACACTAAATATGGCTAATTTAAAAAGCAAGCATCATACACTTAGATAAATATTATCAAATTCTCCATCTCAATTTTCAGGTATACATATACATATATATATATACACACACACACACACACACACACACCATTTATCAATTATTGCTAATTATTGTAAATCATATTACTCATGGAAAGGTAGTTGGCTTATGCTGAAGTATAACTCTCATTGTTAAATATAATAAATCACATTCTTCTGAACCAATGGGGAGCAGGGAATATTGGTTTTAAATTGATCTTTAAATTTCTTTGAGAGTAGAATAGGTGAATCACATTTAAGCTGGGATAAAGAGAATGTAATATGCATGAAAGGGTACACAGGCTGGCTACATCGTTAAATTCTGTTTTGAGGGGGAAAGCCCTTAGAATTCATCCACTGATAAAATATGAATCATGTCTACACCTGGATTTGATCAAATATTTAATTAATTAATTAGCTCTTATTAAATATAGGCTGTCTACTTACAAACTTCCTAATATATTTAAAATAGACAGTAACTTTAGAGGCACTGTACTTTCAAAGTGAATCACTAAGGAGACATTTCATGTTAGCAATACTTGTTTACAACTATCAGTGCAGAGCGCTTGAGAAATTGAGGAAGGCAATGCCATTTAAATTAGGAAATAAATAGCTTTTAAAAGAATTTCATTAACAATTATATCCCTTCAAGACTTCTTCATAGCTTCACTAGAATTTCAGGAATATAGCTCAGAGGTATAGCACATGCTCCATGGCCTTTGAACTTAATCTCAGTTATCTCAAAATTGAAAACGAGATTAGCTACAAATAATACTTTCCATGATTTAATGTGCACTGGTGTAGATTACTTAATCTTTCTATCTATGGCTTAGTTCCCTTCCTTATTACATCATTTTTTTCAAGAATGAGTTAATATATTGAAAAGAATACTGGAGTGGGTAGCCTATCCCTTCTCCAGGGGATTTTCCCAACCTAGGAATCGAACTGGGGTCTCCTGCATTGCAGGGGGATTCTTTGCCAGCTGAGCTGTCAGGGGATCCCAATATTTTGAAGCACATAGGTCAACTACAAATATTTAGTTGGTACTTGTTAATCAAACAAGGAAGAAAAGAATGGTAATACAGGGTAAATACCCCTAGTTAAAAAGAGAGGGATGCTGTTGAAAATTTTAATCTAAAGAATTGTTAGTATGGAAATAAATAATAACTAAGTCTCTACATGCACTTGACTGAAAAAGAATCCTCTCTAATTTTCTCTTTCATCCATGAGGGAAGTAGTCCAAAGTAGGGATGATAGGCAGACGCACGATCCAGCAAAGATAGTTCCACATCAAGAAATTCAGAGTGGAATGAAATAGAGTTGTTGCTTTGGATTCTTTTAAAATCTTAATGGCTTGATTGCCTTTTCGGTTAGGCTGAATGCATAACTCCGGCAATTGAAAACAGATTTCTAAGTATTTGATATTCAATAGGTGAGATTTGTTAGAAACTAGAAGTGGGCTTGTAAAGATCAGATCACTTATTCTCAAAGGAAGTCTCCATTTTTAAGTGACATCATTCATCATTGTCTTCTGAATAAAACCCTAAGAGAGGAAGTCCATTCATTCAGTTACCTAGAAGTAAACTCTATAAGCAGCCTGTCTTAGAACTGTGATGCTCAGACTACAGTCCACATCAGAATCACTTGGGAGGTTTGTTCAAACACAAGAACCTCACTCTTAGAGTTTTGTTTAAGTAGTTCTCGAGCGGGCCAGATAACTGCATTTCCAAAAATTCCGAAGTGACGTTGATGCTACTGGTCTGGAACTACAGTTTGAAAACCGCTGCCTTAGCAGATACATAGGAAATTATTTTGCTTAGCATAATTAGTCCTTTGCCAAGACTTAAATCTTCTCTAACCTAAAATAATTGGTGTCAAAGTTATAAAACTTTGAGGTCTCAAGCATTAATTTATGAACTGGAAAGTAATCAAAACTTGTTTTTCTAAAAATAAATTTTGAACCACACTTACAGTATTCCTTCGGTTCATTCTCTTGTAATAAATTTGTCAGGTATCCATAACAAGAATCATTGGCATTGCTTCTCAGGAACTTATTTCTATTGTATGGACAATGTAAATCATATGAGTTGCCTTTGAGGCTTGTGAGGAAGCTCACAGTCGGAATATAAGCCCCACAGTAGCAGGCATAGAGGATCTCACACTATGCATTTTATTCACAAGCTTTACTTCTGGTATTACCTTATTGTGTCTTGACTTCATTTTCCCTTGATACTCATTTCTTCACTGACAATAGTATTATATGTACTTTAAAAGTCACCTACATTCCTTCCTGAAGCACAGTGGGATACAAACAAACAAATGAAACAAATGTGGTATTCTATGTTTATGGAAGCTTTAATATCCTATTTTATCAGGACTTCATGCCTTGATTTTTGGATTATACAAAATGAATAAATGAGAGATTAGGCCTAGCAGATACCAAAAGATTATGTCTATTTAGCCCTAGACAGAAACATGTTTACAAGTACCTGGAAAGGCATAGAGAAATCAGTTCTGATATCAAGCTCAAAAGGTTAGAGATGTATCTGAAATGTTGTGTCATTACAAATCTATTTTCTATGAAATTCACCAAACCTATTTGAAGTTATTCATATTTTCATTTTAGAGGAAAATTTCTAGAAGTTTAGGGCCTGCAAAGCAACTTTCTCTTGGCTTTAGGCCCATGCCATTTCCAGGACAACAGGATACTGTGATGAACAATCCCGTATTCACCACACTGGTCAATATTCATGCAATTTGGAAAAGAGATTGCTGGTTTGGAACATGAGGCTGATGTAAGACTATCTGTCTCCTCTAGGTCACACAACAGAGAAACTAAAAACACATGCTGCCTGCCATATACACATGTCTGGACGGTTATCCTTTGCTTAATAAATCTTATTTTTACCTAAGAATGGGGTAAAACTGAGAGAAACTGAAGTTTCAGAAGGTAAGGTTAAAATAGACCCAAGTATAGAAAAATCCAAACTGCTTTTCTCTAGTACACAGATAAACAGACCACAAATATTACATGACTGTAATTATAAGAGCACATAATAACTCAATGTTATGAATAAGCTTTGTTATTTTCATCTTTTTGTTAAATCTTAAATAGGTACATTAGAGCAAAGTCTTTTCATGGCTTTGGGAAAGAATAATATGATAAACCTAAAAATGTTTTAAAAATATAAAGGCAATGAAGAGCACGAACAATAAAAAGAATACTTTTTTTCTTATCTTGGAAGACTTCATACCTCACCTTATCATCAGAAAGTGGTTCAAAAAGATTCTCACTAAAAAACTTGTTGAATTCCTTACAACATCTCATGAGTGTGTATTTTGTTTCAAAATTTATTAAAAATCAGATTGAATAAAAATACTATAAAATAAAAAACTCTGTATGTAGGAAAACCATAGGATGAAAATAGAAGTACTTCCTATACATTTTAGAGGGTATTAGGGCCTTTGTAGGTTTTATAAAATGAAAACTTCTAAAAGATTTGTTCTTCAGATCATTTAAGAGTTCCATTTCCTTAACCTCCTATATTATACAATGATTTTTTTCAAAAATTAAGGCAACTCTTTACCTAAAAGTTGATATACAAACACATTATAAATTTTAGCATTTAATAATATCACGGGGCCCATTGCATTATATGTTCGTTTCTGACTAATCTGCCTTTAGCAGTTTGAGAATCTATCGGTTTCATATGATTGATTATTTCACAACTTTTAAAAAGAAAAATGTCTTGCCTTTGCATGGTAATCTTGTTCCAGTCTGGGATCTGATCCGGCTACCTGTTTGTATTTGTTAATTTTCATTTGGCGATTTCTCTCCTCTATATCCATAGCACCTATCGAGTAGAAAAAAATCCATAAAATTAATGTTCAGTTCTTATTTCTGAGCCCTACTTACAGGATGTACAAAAAAGAAATGTTAGCCTAATATACTACTTTCACTCAAGGTAGTAGTAGAAATTAAATGTCGTATTATTTTTAAGATTTATTTAAGTATGCAATTTGGTGAATAAAAGCATGATTATTAAATATGTAAAATAATTAAATCTGAATAAAGTGTAAAAAATTTTAAACAGAAGAGAACATATCTTCATTAGACAGAAAATACTTTCTGGTAAATGTATGTCCAGGAGAATATTTATTTGACAGTACATAAACATGACAACAGTAATAGTATAAGAATTTTGGTCTGTAATTAATGCATCAAGGTTGTAATTATTTACTGGAAAGAGGTTGCAAGTCTAATAGTTTCAAACATAATTGTACAATTGCATTTTAAGTTATCAAAAAATCAGCCCATGTATCAAAGCAGGTTGTTCCAGCATCCATGTGAATATAGCTATAAAGATCTTTTGAACATGGATTTTCTAGAACCAGGATCAAGAAAGAGGCACTTGGAATAATACTCTTGAAAACAAATCATGCCAGTAAAGGCACAAAGTATTACTGAAATCATTTCAGGGAAAAAAAGAATGTGAGGAGAAAAACTGAGTTACAAGATGAGACTAATGCTGTCTGTTAAAGGTGCTTCCTCAAAACACATCAACTATAGATATCAAGAGGGTTTTAAAAACTTTGGTTAGATTAAGAACTAAATTCAGTGAACAAATCTTAGCAAACATGAAAGCAAACATGAGAAATGAAAAAACATTTCTCATTAATATGCATAACGGAAAAACAAAATCTCAATTGTATGCTACAAATCTACAAACTGGGAAAAACAATCATAGTTTAGTAGGTTCAAGTGGCTTTCTCCAATAAAATATTCCCGTGTAAATTCACAAACACTGAGTCTAGGTAAGATTGTAAATGTACACACACATGTACTCCTTGCTTAAGATCATAACTTTAAAACTGTATATAAGACATATGGACCTGAGTGTGACTATTCATAAGTAGGCCATTTTAATACTCATCCTGGAAAAAGCCTCACCATATATTTGATAATTGCAAGTGAAATTTTTAAGTAAAAATTGATAAATAAACTAACATACAAAGGGAATGAAATGTTTCAAAAAGGATTAAGAAAATCTTGACTAAAAGAATGTACAGAGTTTAGATTGCATGATCTCTAAGTAAAAGTGCAAATTTAAATCATCTAATCAGTTTGAGTCAAATTTTAATAATGATCTCAGTTATTCTGTGCCAAATTATAAAATGGGGAATAGAAATATATTAATATAGGCTGATAACAAAATCAAGTGAGTGATCCCATGATATGTACAAAATATGGTCAGGTATAAACATCTATTATTTATTAAAATACTATATTGGAATTGTTTGTACCTCAAGAGATATTCTCAGATAAATATGCTTATTTGTCCAAGAGCAAGGGAATGAAAAAGCCATCTGAGCTTCAAAAAATTGTGTGCTAAAAAAATACTAGCTAAAGTAAGTATTTGGGAACGTTCTTTAAAGTTTTTGACATTATAGTGGCACAATAGTATTTTAAATATAAATAACAGCAATAGACAAAGTTTAAACACATTTTATACACATATATATAAATATATATATATATACACATACATACATACATGTACACATACACATATATGCATTTTCTAATATCGAGACTATTTTCTGGACATCAACATCCTATGACACTACATTAAATTCTTCCTAATTATGGGATATATACTGACAGGTGTTGGGAAGCTTTTTCTGTAAAGAGCTCAACAGTAAACATCTTAGACTTGGCAGACCATGCGGTCTCTGCTGCACTTCTGCCATTGTAATATGAATGCAGATATAGATAACATATATATTTTATACACATAAAATGTATGTGTGTATTCCAATAAAACTTTATTTACAAAATAGGCAATGGGCTGGATTTGGTCCATGGCCACAGCTTGCTGAACCCTGCATTGAAGCATATTGGTAATTTTGCAATGAAGAACTTTTTTCCTTAGTAATGGTTTAAAGATTTTGTAGAATCAGGTTTACAGAACATCATATACATTTAACAGATCACTGAGGGAATACAAGAAGGATATTAATCTGTTTTTGCTAAAAGGAAACAAAGATGCAAATAGAGTAATACAAACATTTAAATTTATCAACTGAATTCTAATCTCAATCACCATCTGTAAAGTCCTTAAATTGGAAAAATTCATTAGAGTCTTTTTCTTTTTACTCCTATTTGTTTTTTTGGCTAGGCTCTGTAAGTATTTATTTATTTACATAATTTGTTTATTTTTACTTCGTTAGAGTCTTAACCAATGAAATCTCAAGGGACCATCTTAGTGAATATACAGTAAACAAACTTGGGTAAATATACTTTTAACTTAAAATTCTCCCAGGAACCTAATCTGTAAGAAAAACAGTGCCTCTCTCCAAAAGTATTTGAAATCTTTCACTTCTTTTCTACATTTTTTATCAAGCTATTTTCTTAAAGAAAACACTCTACAGATAATAATATCCTTAGAGAAGAAAGTATCCTAAATAAAGAAAACTACTATAATGGATTCTTCACCAGCAAGATAGTTTTCTGTTGTTTGTTTTCGCTATGGAAAATAATCCAGAAATCATATTTTCAATACCAGTATTTTTTTCAATCAAACTCAGTATTTTTTCTTTTTCCCATAAATGAAAAACCATATGGAGAAATCTATGCAAGCAGAGGAATTCTCAGCTGGTGCTAGTGGTAAAGAATCTACTTGCCAATGCAGGAGACATTAGAGACACTGGTTTGATTTCTGGGTTGGGAAGATTCCCTGGAGAGGGCAAGGCAACCTACTCCAGTATTCTTGCCTGGAGAAACCCACATACAGAGGAACCCGACAGGCTATGGTCCATGGGACTGCAAAGAGTCAGACACGACCGAAGTGACTTAGCACACATGCACGCATGCAAGTAGCTGCTTACTATCTGGTTAGGGGATAGAATATGTAATTTCTCAACTCTAATGTCCAAGGCTGCACTATCCAAAGGAAAGTAAATTAAAGTGTTAAGGCAGATTTTTCTCCATTTCCTTTCTTTCCTTCAAATCTACTCTATAAATTTGCATATACAAGGTCCCGAATATTCTATAATAATGAACAATCATTTGATCACAGATATCTCACTTCCCCATCTATTATCGAGTAATATCTTGCTGAAATAGTCTCAAAAATACACTTTGGGAAAGGCTGGTTCATAAGTTTAGAGGGTAAATTTATCTAGTAATCACTGAGTCATATGCTTATATGTGATGACACTATGCTTACTTATAGAAGACATCTTAGTGGTTTGATATGATTTTGTAATTTGAGTACACTAAAAAACAGTCATTATAATGTTCAATATCAAATCAAATATTAAAATATTTTCAAATTACAACAAAAGTAAATTAAAAGGTTAATAAGACTATCAGTTCCTGGACAAATCAAATTCAACCAAAGTTTGTATATGTTTCTATTTATTAAAAATTTTTAAAGATATTACAGTGTAATATTCAAATTGTCTCAAATTATTGGTATAAATTATTAAGTACACTAAGAAACTACTTCTTGTTTCAATGTCTTAATAATATAAGCCATTTAAGAAGCATACTTATTCTTAAACCAATCAACTAATTGTTGTGGTTAATTTTAACTTAAAAAGACTATATTTGCCCAAAAAGTTAAAAAGTCATATTTATAATATTGGTATGGCAATTAAGTTTAAAAAGTTAAAGTTATAGGTGGATTTTGTAATCAGAGATGTATTGAATATGACCAGATTAACCAGCAGCCAGACAGCAGTTCCTTACGTTTCTACATTTATAGTACCTCTTCAGTGATTTCTGTAGTGCAGTTCAAACAATAGTTTTAAGTTTGCTTTTCCAAGTGCACACACACACACACACACACACACTGACACACACAGCTGTTGGTGCCCCAAAGCAGCCTCACACATCATACTCCTCTGAAGTAAGGACACAAGTCTGGCAATAATGCAATTCATAATTAAGCTAAGTAGTGGTCAGAATACTGCAGGACTGCTGACTCAGGGACCCAGCATGTATTCTTTTTTTTTTTTACTTTTAATTTTCTTTACATTATCGTGTTGGTATTCTTAAATCTGGGGATTTAAGAGGGAAAACTCTTTTAAGTCCAACAGCAAAGGTCAAAGAAAGAGAAACCCAGAAAATAAACTAGAAAACCTGTAATTACAATATCGTGGAAGTCTATGCTGTGCTGTGCTAAGTCACTTCAGTGATTTTTGACTCTTTGTGACCCTATGGACTATAACCTGCCGGGCTCCTCTGACCATGGAATTCTCCAGGCAAGAATACTGGAGTGGGTTGCCATGTCATCCTCCAGGGGATCTTCTGAACCTGCATCTCTTATGTCTCCTACATTGGCAGGCATGTTCATTTTTTTTTCAATTCATATTTTATTTTGAGGCATTAAAATCTGGTTAGGAGTAAATGAAATCAACAAGGAAAAAGGGAACTAAAAAATGAAATACAAACAGCAACAAATAAGGGCAGGTAGGTTCTTTACCACCAGCGCCACCTGGAAAAACCCCATGGACGTCAAAGACCATTTAAATACCAACTGTGTGGAAGAGGAACAACAAAACAAAAGTAGGTTACAGACAACAATGATGACAGTGATAGAAATAACATATTTCAAATGAACAAAGTTAAAAAGGCCAAATTCATGGACTCTCCAAATGCTGCAATTACCATTTAGGCATGTACCAAATTAAGAGCAATAAAAAAAAGATATAATCAGTGCATGCAGCTGTTTTCTCACTCTGAGGTAACAATGATACACAAAAAAAGCACAGCTATTTGCGTATTTATTTTCTAGATTCAGTAGGTAGACTATAAAAACAACTTACTGATGTTTTTCAAAAGTCAGAGGAGTAAGAATAGAAATTGTTAAAATGACTCATGAGATAAATAAGAATATGTAATATTTTGTCATGTTCTAATTTTATTTTCAAAAGAAGTGCAATTCAAAAAGAAAGTATTCTCTTTGACTTTATTGAATATTTTAAGTATCTTTTCAATAATCTAGTAACAGAAAAAATACTTTTCAGATAGATAGTAATAAACTAGCTGTTGACAAAAACATTCATGGTCATTTATATGAGTGTTTTCCAAAGTACCTGATGTATAAACATTAAAAACAAGCTCCTTAAATTTTTGAACCTGGAATTTCACTTCCCAGGATTTTTCTTAAAGAAATAAATCAATGTATAAAGATATACATACATATTCATTGCACTATTGTTTGATAATTTTAAAGACTGGGGAAAAGAAACTCCAGATGTTCAAAATAGGGGAATAATTACATGCATTTATGGCATGTCTACAGAATATTATACATTCACAAAAAATTATGTGAATAGTGTGTAGATGCATTCACCTATATAATTTATATAAAAGATATAAAATATTAAAGATGGATATTGTACAATAGTAATTTTAAAAAACATATTCATAAAAATATATATGTGCATAACTGATACAAAAGACAAAGAGATGGAGTGAAAAAGATTTAAGATTTACACATCAGAGTAGTTATCAGTTATCACTGGTTACCAGAAGTTAGTATAAGTGCTTTTGACTTATTTGTGTTAATATATAGTTTATAAAGTATCCACAATGATTATACAATATACAGAAAATAATATTAAAAAACATACAAAATAGAATGTTTATGTGAATAAAGACAAATTATCCAGTTTGAAAATATTTTGTCATTATTTGATAAAGTGTTTTGGAAATAAATATTAAATAATTTTTAAAATGCAAATGTACAATCATTAATTATATATCTTAGGGACATACACTCTTATTAAATAAAAGTATGTGTGTGTACTGCTTAAAAGTGGTACAAAATAAGAAATACTTCCAAATGTAATAAAGTGCACATCTTTCCAATTTTTACATATATTAATAGAAAAAACAATTTGGCATGTTCTTAAATTTTCCGTGTTTTTTTCAAGTGTAGGACCTAAGAAACTGTGCAACAAAAACTTAAGTTTTTTTAAAATGATTTCTTCATAATCACTTGTCTAAAATGAATTTTCTCATATTTTTAGATTAAAACATTTATACTACAGCCTCATAAAAAGTGCACTTTTATTAGCTAAATTATTTATTAAAATAAATGTAATGCAGAGAATTAAGAAATTTGGAACAAGTTAAACTGAGAAAAGATTTGGAAATAAATACTGTGAATAAATTATAAATTATGTACCAAATTATTTTGTACTAGTACTGGGGCGAATGGTAACATTTTATTTTGAAGTGTAAACAAACGTAATCTTAACTATACAACTAAGGCAGATGAGTTTTGAGAAACAGTTATTTCCAAGTCAATCAATTTTGAGGATTTCTCTACTGTTGTCACTAGGAAATAACATATTTGCAATGAAACAAAGTATGATCTGGTTTTGCTTATACTGCATTTACTTATAAAATGATCTTGGCTCCTACAAATGAAGGAAAACTGAACTTCATAAGTGCCTAAAAGTAACATATGGAATTAAATCAAAGATTTAAAAGATTTCAAAGCTCTAGAAACTTATATAACTGTTGTTCTACTGTGAGGTTCATAGTTATGGGCTATAGTCTCTTGAATTATGTTCTCAACTTTAAAGCTCTGTGTTAGATATTTAGGTTACCTGTTATTCTGTGTATCTGTATGCTGTTTCTCTATTAACTCTCTACCATATTCATTAAATGATACTTCAGAGGAGATGCCATAGACAAATTTCAAAGACTCCTTTCATTGTAGTCAGAAGAAACTGATATTCAAACTACTTTAGGACATGCGTGATAAGGAGTGGTCTAGTGATCTCAGGAAATACAGTATGTCTATTTTCAACAACTAAATTCAGTGAACAGACTTACTGAGATTTTGTTTTTCAGAGGACTTGGATTTTAGCACCACTTTATGTGTCAATGTGTAAAATCAGGATGTATGTGGAATCATGGTAGATCGGGTTTTGACCATGGAGAGTTCAGTGGAGGTAACCATCACAGTGTTGATAAGGTTTGGAACTACCCAGATTTAGGGTAACAAGTATGTTTGTGTTGCATGGGATTGAAGAAAATCTTAAAAACAGCACTAGTTTAAAAGGTAAGAGCCAAAACTAGGGTTCAAGTCTTAATTTCTCAAGCCCTATACCTGTCAGCACTTCATTCCACCTTTCTGGGCATAAAGTTCACCATCTGTAAAATAAATAATTTTGCATCAGAAAGTCTTTATGATCCTTTCAGCTATATAACTCTCTGATTGGTTAATTCTGAAGCCAAATAATGTTTAAGTGCTTATTCTTTTATATTGTAATACCTATTTCATCAACATAGAAAATGTAAAGTGTTCTAGAAATTCTTGCTCTCTTTGCCCTGGCACTGCATTCATTAAAATTTCCTTTACTGAATGTGTGTGTGTAGTAGCAGGGAGAGGAATAAGATGGAGGAATAAAGGAGGGAAGGAGAAAGGCAAAAAAGGTGGAGGGAGGGCGGCTGAGAAATAGAGACAGGGAGAATTGAAAAGCTCATTAAACCAAAAATTTTGTACAGAAAAAAAATGATCATAAGGGCAATCTAATCTAGAAGCATCTTTCAGACTAGCTAAAATGTAACATTTTCTACAGTGTACATTGACATGTCTAGGGAGAAATGTTAGTAATCTAATAACTTAGTTACTTTAAACTTGTTAGTCAATTCCTTTATCTTTGAAAACACAAGATATATTTTAGAGGATAAACTAAATTTTAAAATGTAAGTCTCTCAAAGAAGGAATGCAATGATTATCACTAAAATTGCTTTTAACAAAAAGTATAATAACCACTGATAAAAGATAAAAACATGAGTCAGATTCATCAGGTTAATAAGGTATACTTTATACATGTTAAGCACTTTGGAATGTTCTGGCTTTTCCTTATAGCTAAAATCTACATTATAGATGAGATATCCACAGGGTAGTAAAGTCATAATGTTACCATGAATATGTCTTGTCTCCATCTTACTGTGTTTTGGCATGACATAATTATCATAGACCACACTGTGTCTGACATCTGGAGCTTAATTAACATATTCTTAAAATATACTTCAACTACATCCATTCACATATATCGAAGGATTGCACTGAAGGTTTGAAAGGAGTATAATAGAGAAATTTAAATGCATCTTTGCATTTGTTTGCTTAGAAACAAATAGAAATTTAAATATACTTAGAAATACTGACCATGTTAATTTAAAAATCATAAAAATATAAAAATATTTATCATATAAAAACTGGGATAAAACCTATGCTGGAAAAGAGACCTATGTAACTTATCCTATGTATATGAGTTTGGAAATTAATAGTGCCTAAATCTATATATCCTTGATTGAAATATTTAGATATGTAGATTTTAAATAGTACCCATGCTTGGACATCAAGCTGTATTTCTTTCACCAAAGATGCTAATCATGATTATTATTGGTCAATGGTGCAAGAAGGACTATACAGAGTAATGTCACACACAGTATAACAGTCCCTCAGAATTCAAAGGAATGTCTCTTAAATGCCTTCATGAATAGGGACATTTTATGAAATATTCCTGTTTAGTACTGAGAAGAAAGAGAATTAAAGTTAGATCATTCTCAGAGAAAGAATGAAGAGGCATCAGTAGAGATTAACCTATGTTAGAGACTAAACTGAATTTCATTCATCTTTCCAAACTACACGTGGGATTATCAGTTGCACTGGGGATCCTAAATAAAACTGCAAACTGGATTTACTTGGTCTCCACTCACATTAGAGTTCTCTTCCTGAACACTCTTCTGCTCTCTTCTTCCTAGACCTCTAGCCCTGTTCTTTCATGTTGTTCTCTGTACAGTATCCCACACCCCACCTCCCTCCTTTCTCTACCTTGTCATGGATAAAGCCACTTCCTGAGGCTGAAGACATGGACTCTGACACCAAATCTGTATGCTTCAGCTTAAATTCCAGATTCAAATGATTAAGAGTAAGTTATTTAATAGATTTATACCTGAATTTTTCAGTTTATATACTAGAAATAAAAATAGTACCTACAAAGCGTGGGAAACTCAGTTATGGATTAAAATAATTTACACCACAGTGACTGATCACTGAGTCCTAGTTTTGCAACTATGCCAAGTTCAAACCTTCCCAATCCCCTTGTCTGAGCTAGTTCTTATACTGGGTCTCCCAAAAGTAAAATCTGCAATATGTGGAATTAACTTCCTAGTCATCAGTTATTCATCACCATGGGACCCACCACATCTAGTATAAAAACAATGTGAGCATTTGTGCTTGTACAAGTGAGTCTTGTATATTTGAGCTGTAAAGTTAGACTATCCAAACATAGAGTCTCTTACTGTCTCCAATACTGAGTCAAGTGCAACATTATTTGGTTACTGCTTGTTTCCTCTTATTTCACAATGACTTTACTCAAAGAAAAACTTCATTGAATACTGCAGCTAAGGGAAGTCTAATATTGTCAAACTTAGGTCTCAAAAGTTCGCTCACAGGTCCTATTTGCCAAATCCAGCGATCGTTCCTCAGGCCCCTCTACCGGCCGCACCGCAGCACTTGGTGTTACTACACTGTACCACACTATTCTTGACATCCTCTCCATCAGTTTGGCCCCACATTTTTCTGATACTCCTCTTGTTCACTCTTTCTCAGATGACTCTGTTAGCTAATCTTTTTTCAGCCCATCATTGACATGTATGCATTTCCTAAAGTGATAGTATAACTTTCTTTTTTATTCATACTTGAGTGACTTTGTCTAAATCCATAGTTTCAATCGTCGCTTCGATTATGAGGATTCCTCCCTTTAGCTCCTACCTTGCCTGTAACCCTAAGGCTCACATTTTTTTGTGTTTTCTAAATACACCTAAAATCCCCTTCAGCACCTAAAACTCAGTTTGTCTGAAACAAGTTAAAGTTGCTTCTTATGTCTGCTCTTCCTTTAGTTATCAATAAATGTCTAAAATATCTGGACTCTACTTGCTAACTGCCTTGCTTGTTCTTCACCTTTCTTGGTTAACTGATTACTGCATTAGACACAAAGCTTAAGTCCTTTCTCTGTTTTCCAGCTCATCCACAGTAGTCATCTCTTCTCTCTGAAGTCAAAGGTCAACCTTGTCCATTAACATTCCCTGTTTTGGGAGGGAACTTGGCTCTTAATTGCTTGGGATGTGTTAGATAAAGTAAAATTTTCTATTAGCATAAAATCATTTTAATTTTGTGTTTTTTCAATAATTTTAAAAGTCAGATGTATGGAGGCATAACTTACAAAAATTAATATTCACATTATGTAGGTACAAAGGTATATGACATTTGATACATGTATATAGTAAGGCAGCCTCGCCACAATCAAGCTACAGAGTGTTTCTGTTACCCTAAAAAGTTCCCTTGGGCTGCTGTGTAGTCAGTCCTCTCCCTGCCAGCCCAGATAACCAGTGATCAGATTTCAGACTAAGCTTGTAATTTTAGACTAAGCTTGTAATTTTTCTACAACGGTTTTTAGACTAAAATTTTATTTGATCAAGGCATAGAAAATGAAACATAACATGCTTTTAAAAATACAGAGTTAAAATCATATGTTCTAGAACTTGATACTAATGTTCTGGCACAATTAGTTCTTAACAATGAGAGTAATACTCTGTATGTGCTAGGAATTGTGCTAACAGCTTTACATGTGTTTTAATTATGTACAGCAAGGAGACTGAACCAGTCAATTCTAGAGGAAATCAACCCTGAATATTCATTGGAAGGACTGATGCTGAAGCTGAAGCTCCAACACCTGATGTGAAGAGCCGACTCATTGGAAAAGACCTGATGCTGGGAAAGATTGAAGGTAGGTGGAAAGGGGGGTGAAAAGAGGGTGAGATGGTTGGATGGCATCACTGACTCAATGGGCATGACTTTGAGCAAACTCAGGGAGATGGTGAAGGACAGGGAAGCCTGGCTTGCTGCAGTTCACAGTGTCGCAAAGAGTTGGACACGACTTAGCAACTGAACAACGATCAGCACAGCAGTTTGTGGTAGAACTGTTTTTTTTTATTTATTAGAAAATTTGTAAGGTGACTGACATTGGTCTGTTTTCTAAAACCTATAATCTGAAATATTTAGTCATGAAATGCCTCTATTTCAACACACCACTCTCAGCTCTTGTTTAATTTTCTCTTTTCCCAATGTTCTCCCTTCAAACACGTCTCCTTTTCCTTTTCTAGCTACATCTCTTGGCTAATTTCCTTTTTTGGGCAATGCTTCTTCAGCCTATTTCCCTATGGACCAACCTTAGACCGCAATATGGTAATTTTTAATCTGTAATCTTCCTTTTAGAGATTCCTTCTTGTTCTCTTTCCTATACTTTGAATTGGCCTATCAACCTCCTTTATGTTCAGCATGACCTTATAACCTATGACCAGGTTCTTCCTGTTAGTTGTGTCACATAATTAATTAATCCAATTGTTGTTGCTGTTCAGTTGTTAAGTCATGTCTGACTCTGCGACCCCATGGACTGCAGCACACCAGGCTTCCTTGTCCATCATCAACTCCCGGAGTGTGCTCAAATTCAGGTCCATTGAGTTGGTGATGCTATATAACCATCTCCAATATTTCTATTTATTGTCATTTTGCTGTCCACTAAACTTCGGCTTTTCCATTATCAGTTCCCTTCCTCATCCCTCCCCTCACTTCCCATACCCCAGCCCTCAACATTAAAAGCAGACTGATAAAAGAAACTATTATCTGTCAACTAGCATTCTTCTCTCCAGTTAAACTATAACCTAATTTACATTCCCTTGGAAATTATCTCTTAATATATTCATGCTAACTTATTCTCTTTTATATGAAACCTATTTACTGCTCATACCAATCCATTTATATTATAATATTTTTATAGATATTAAACAAACAACTCTAAATAAGCAAAGAGGAAGAAAGTGATCTGAATACATGCATTTTTATCTGAATCTATTTCCACCAGGTCAAAATCTATGAATATTTTTAAGGCTCTTGGTTTATACTGAAAAAAAATTGCTTTTTAGGAAGATTATATTAAACTATGCTACCACTCCTTCACCACACTCTCCTCAGTGGTTATGAAAGAAATAAAGCATTTTTATATATTTATTGATCAATGAATTTCCTGTTTAGTAAAATTTCTGTATATGTCTTTTGCCCATTTTTCTATTAGAGCTTTTTGGAATATATGATTTATATTACAATCGATACTATTTGTTTCAAAGTGATCCAGATGTTAAGGCTCTTAATACTGAGTTGCTGCAAATATGTTTCACAATTTGTTGTCTGCCTTTTGTTTATGCTGCTTTTGATATTTTGAAGTTAATATCTGACACATTTTAGTCAGATAGCTCTTTTAAAAGTTTTTCATTGCTTTTATTCTTAGAAAGACATTCTCCCTCCAGAGAGAAACTCTTCTATGCTTTCATCAAACATAATTAACTCCTTAATCTCATGCAGTTCATTCTGCTTAATAGGAAGTATAAGCAAGCAGCCCGAAATCACATCTCAAGTGAGTGACAGACTTGGGTTAGCATTCAGACCTATATGGGTTCAGTGTTCTTGCTGTTTCAATCCAACTCTCTTGCCTCAGAAATGATAAAGCTCATTTCTGGTATAGCAGTCCTGATGTGTAAGTTTGTATGACAACAAGCTCCTAAACTACTAGCCACAAACTAGTAATAAGACATTTGTAATGAATATAACAAAAAGAATTAATGCTATATTCTATCATATCATAGAAAGAATGTTTACACATCAAAATGCATGGGCTTCAATAGTTGATCCAAAATAAAAATTTCTTTTTAATGTGCTATATAATAATAAAATAATGGTTTCACTTATATAGTGCTTATTATGTAACAGACAGTTTTTTGGTGCTTTACATGGTATATATTAATTAATTTCATCATTATGAAAGCACTTTGACATAATAGTATTACTATTTCCATTTTATAGGTGAGGTATCTAGCAGCAACTTTCTCAGGATCACACATCAAATAAATGGTGAAACTGAGCAGGCAGTCTAGTACCACAGTCTTTGCTCTAATACTGCTTCTCAGACTATTTCTTACAAGAACACTATTTCCCCCAATATCAATATTTTTATGAAAGAGAATTAAAGTGAGCAACTGGTCTAGGCAAAACTGAGTATCATAGGATCAACAGGGCATGAAAACTATTTTGAAAATTTAGCAGTAACATCTTACAATCAGGATTAAGTTCTAAACTTAAAAATAACTAAACCCCCATTTTAAATATGAAACAGCTGAAACCCAAAGACATTAAATTATGTGTCTGTAATCACAGCTTAACTTGCAAGAATAGGACTAAAACAAGATCTCTTGACTTCTATCTAATAATCTTTCCAGTTTCTTCCACACCACCCACACAAGGAAGAAATGCTCAAGACCACGTTTATCCCATGTAGACCATGTTTATCCCATGTCTGGGTATTTTTGTTTCAAGCTCCAAGAACTTTCCTAATTCTACTACTTTATAATTGAATATTTATAAGCTTTAAAGAACTAAGTTTAAGTATTATACTCTATCAGTAGTAGTTTTCATACATTATGTGATGCTTTTAAATATGTCTATATACATATACTTCATTTGAAACTTATTGGTTAAAAATCACAACATTACTTAATAAAATGTTATGCTTAAACTTACATAAAATAGTTTTCAAAGTTACTGCGTCTCTCATAACATCTGAGCTATCTAATATAGTATTGAAACAGACTGACATCATCTGCCTCATTATGAACTGAGGCATTTCATAATGATTTACATTTTCTGTAAAATTTCACTGTAGTACCTAGAGTTACATTTTTCCATGACTAGTCAATCTCATAACAAAGTATTTTTTTGGCTGTGCCACGTGGCTTTCATGATCTTAGGTACTCCACTAGGGATTGAACTCCTGCCCTCATTAGTGAAAGTGCAGAGTCTTAACCACTGGACTACCAGGGAACTCCCCATGATTGAGCAATCTTGAGTGCCTGTGTCTTAGATTTTTTTTAATAATATTAAGTCCATTAAATACAGAATATAATCAAGAACAAAAATATCTGTAAAACGGATAAAATATGTAAATAAAAAGATTGGTAATAAATAATTGGAAACTTGGGGAAATTTCAAAAACAGTTTATGTATACATTTAGATGTAAACACATATACACTTATGTCAAACTTCCCCTACAATGAATGTTACTTCTCTTTACCATTTTAGGATACTACACAAGTAGAACAAAATGTCAAACGTAAGCTCATAGTACTCAAAATATGGTATATATGCCAAGCAAACATAATAAGAATTGAAGAGCAAATTTGAAATAATACATACCAATGTACAATATTCAGATCAGATAAACAAAACAAAAAGGGAACCATTTTAATGCTAAGAATACTATAATTGAAATAATTTAGCTCAGACTTCTCTCCTGAGCTCCAGAACCATACATCCAAACACAGATATTAGATGAATATTCCAGAGAAACCTCAAACTAACCCATCACCAAACTGAATTCTTTATTTTGCACCCTAAATTTTTGTTCAACTTATATTCCCTGTAAGATAAAATATACCACCACCTATCCAAACATTTTAGTCACCCAAGATTATTCCTATTTTTCCCTTTCCTTGCAACAATAATGTCCAACAGATAACTAAGTCTTATAGATTCTACATCTTTACATAACTTTTCATGAATCAACTGCCTCTACTGATACCTTAATTCAGCCAGTTTTAATCTCTCAATTGATTTAAGCAATATCCTCATAAAGAGTATTTCTGCTTATATAGCTCCAGCCCATCTTTTACAAAGTTTCCCAAGTAGTCTTTCTAGAAGCAAATATCTGATTGTGTCCCTCTCTCGCTTTATATGCTTCAATAACTTACACAAACTTCAGAAACCCTCCCCTGCCTACTTTTGTCTTAACAAATCTGAAGCCATTCCGCCATAGTGTTTCCTCTGACTGATATATTCTGTACATACAAGGCCAACATATTTCTAGCTTTCAATATTCAACTCAAGGATCATTGCTTCCATGAAGTCTTTCTTGAACTAATACCCATACTTCTCAGGTGTATATAATAACACTATTCTTTATGATTCCACTGTAGTATAAATTATAAATTATATGTATATATAAATAATTACATATAAATTATATGTATATATTTCTCATAGCACCTATAATACTATTGCGCTTATTTGTTAGACTTATACTAGAAAAAGCCCACAAGGATGGGGGCTATTTTGTGTGTCCTGTGATTTCCAGCAACTAGAACAGTACCACACAGCAAGTACCCAATAAATGAGTGTTGAATAAATGTTCAAGTTTTAGTTTAAGTGTTACTTCTTTCATGAAACTTTGTTTGGCTGTCTATTCAAATCAAATTTTATTTGACTTTGTACCTTTGTAGAACATACTGTTGAGTCATCCATTTTAGCACATCAACATAGCATGTTACCCACATATTTTAACTCCTCTGTGATACAGACAATTTGTTTAGGGCATGTATTATGGTCTTTAACATCTTCCATGCTCTTACACACTGCTGAACTCAAGATAGAAATAAAATACTTTTAGAATTATGTATTAAAAAGTTAAAAATAAGTTTTAAGCCTAAAACAAATTGAAGTATGATTAATTTGTTAATATAACCTACCTGACTATACATAAACATACATATATTTGAATCTGGAGTTAGTTAGCCAGTTATGGAAAAAATGTATATATATACTTCTATGACATAAAATTAATCATTTTATTGGAGCAGTTGTTGCTAAAAGTTGAAAATACAACTACCTAAAATAAAAATGCCTGCAGATTTAACATTTTGTTAATATAGGAAAAGAATGAAAAATTATAAAAAAAGTAAAATATACTAAAAAAAAATTTCTAAGACAAGTTAGATAAATGAAAAATAACAAAGAAAACAGTAGAAGAGACAGACCTGCATGTCTTCTCCTTGTGGTGTCCACTTCTTCTGTGATCACATCGTGTAATGGACAGACATAGACAAAGGAGATGGGTGTGAGTGGATGTACTCAAAAGGTTAAAAAGTGACACTGAAGGAAAGGGCCTCAAATCATTTTGAGAAAGAATCCTGTGCACAGTTGTAGGGAAGATATAATCAAATACATACCATATTAAAAGAAAAAAAAATACAGAAGAACTGATGGTGAACTGATTAAGCTACTATGGGTTAGCAGAATCAGAAAAGTAAAGTTAGTGTAGAAATAAGGAGGATTAAAATGTTTACAATTATTTATGGACAGCCAATCCTGAACAGTGATGCTGAAGAAAGATATCATTAGTAAAAACAACAGTACTTGTAAGAACATATTGTTTAAGACATTACTAAGTCCATTTCATATCTGTGAAAATGCTTTTAGAATTTTTAGTTATCATTGAAAGGAAAGGATTTAATTGAATAACCTTCGAAAAGAGCAATAAAAATGGTTTATTTCTATGCACTTCAAGTTTCCTAAATTTGTCAGTACATATATGAAAATAAAGTATGACCATTAGGCCAATAATTCACAATACTTCAGTACAACAACATATTATTATAAAAATATCCTAGAGTAACAAATATAACAAAACTCATCATAAGAGACTAGCTGAAATAAAAGGCTTTATTTAAATATTAATAATTCAAGTTAATATTCAATTAAGATAAGTTGTCTTTGATCATATTCCCTTACAAGGCTCATTTATTCAGAAAATTCTTACAGACATCATAGAACAGATCATTGACGTTCCCATAGAAATTGGCCCATCCAAATCCAACACCTCCTATAGGAGATACGGCACATGTTTAGGAAATACTTCTTTATCCACTGACAGTGGAAAAGCTCAGAAGACATTGTATACAGTGATGAAGCAGGAAATGGATGCTAAACTGAGAACTCAAAGAAAAAATTTTTCCAAATATATTAAAGAGTTACTATGACTGATATAGATAAACATTATAACACAAAGTCAAAATGGCCTATTTTAATTACTTTCTTAGCTTCAAATCAGGTGATACAAATTCTTAAATTAAAACACCACACTCACTTCTGCAGTACTTGTATCATGGTTTTTGAGTGACTTATAGAAAAACGTGTTGTACCAAAATTTATTTGGAATATTGATATACTGAAATTATAACTCTTGAGAGAAAGAACTCCTAAAACAAATTTATCTCTTTCTGAATAGTGAGAAAATGAAAATTTTCCACTAGGAAAGAAGTACTGAGGTAACCAAAGCTTTTTGCTTTAAGAGAGAAGAGAAATCCTGGTATGAGTTCTAGAGATCTGAAAAAAAATGACACATTTTGAAATTTAATGTCATTTTGATTACTATGCAAGCACACTTCTGACCCATTCAAAAGTAGACACAGTAAATTTCTCCACAATTGTAATACAAACTAGACTTTGCCAATAGGATTGACAACTAGAAAAGTATTATCCTCTGAAATACACTCATACATTAACATGCTATATACCAGTTTCTTTTGCATCCCAGTCCACCCATTTCTCAAAGTAGATAAAATAGGAAAATATGAGATATATTAATACAATAGGTTAATGCTGAGATATATTAATATCATATTTTGCATCATTTCCTACAGGAGAAACTTCCCTACATACATATTTACCACACAACTAAAGCAGCTTCCACACACGTTAAAATGAAACTGGTATGAATTGGACAAAATAACCACTTAAATATATTCTACCTCTAAGAAAATATTTTATTTTTTTGCAGAAACATAAAAGCAACATAAATAAGTGGAGTTTCTTTTGCTACCTAGCATTTTCCTGTATTTCGATCATTTTATAATGACATTAAGGCAATATTTCTCAAGTTGTATGGATTCAAAACATTCAAAATTCTAAGAATTTATTAATTTATTATAGAGAATAACTGAAGCACACAGACTTTGAGTGACTTACCCAAGGTCACAGAATAAGCTCAAGGGCAGAACCAGAAATAGAACACAGGTTTCCTGGTTACAGATCAATTTTCTTTCTACTAGATGCTGTATGACCCAATAAAAGCATGTGAAATAAAGAGTCAAATAAAAAAATAAAATTTTTTCATGGTAAAATGTGAACTGGATATTTTATTATATAGTATTAACTAGAACGCTTTAAAAAGAGGTACATGGTGTAACTAACTATGCAAGTAATTCGCCAATGCTTTTTACTCTTGTGAAGAATATGGTAATACTTATCACCAACAATTTAATTGTTTTGATAAAATAATACAAAGTTTATACTATAGAAAAGGATGAAATGAAAGACTTTAACAATGACCTCACTATGAACTGAAAGTGCCTATTAAACCATTTTTCCGTTACTATGTCAACATGATTACTTAATAAATAGATCTTAATCTTACCTAAAAATCACTTAACTTTAATTAGCAGACAGATATCATGACAATGTATGGCAAAAACAATAATAATAAAAAAAAAAATAAAAAAATAAAGTCAGGTAACAAAATAAAATATGTAAATCCCTCAATCTAAAAAAAAAAAGGAATATTAATTTAAATCATAAAATTTCAATGAATAGCTTTCAGTTATACAAATATATTTTTTAAATGTTTGGCTTTTCTGTATTCTTTGTGGTTATAGCTTTTATTATATACTGTTTGTATTAAAACATCCACTTTTGAAAAAAGCTTATACTCTATATCCTTTAAACAGCTGTGTCATATTTCAATGGCAATAGCTATAAAAACTTGTTTCACATATGTTATTATAATAAATTACAGATTTTCATGAACTTTGACGAAGCTAATCTCTCTGCTGCTGCTGCTGAGTCGCTTCAGCCGTGTCCGATTCTGTGCGACCCCACAGACGGCAGCCCACCAGGCTCCCCGTCCCTGGGATTCTCCAGGCAAGAACACTGGAGTGGGTTGCCATTTCCTTCTCCAATGAAGGAAAGTGAAAAGTGCAAGTGAAATCACTCAGTCGTGTCCGTGTCCGACTCTTAGCGACCGCATGGACTGCAGCCCACCAGGCTCCTCCATCCACGGGATTTTCCAGGCAAGAGTACTGGAGTGGGGTGCCATCGCCTTCTCTGGCTAATCTCCCTACTTTTCCTTTAATCCTTACTTTGTGACAAACACTCTACCTTCAGTGCTGTTAATGGCAATTCTAATGAGAATCTTTCTAACACTTCATTTAACCAATAACCGGTTAAGAGACATTAAAGACAGTAAGAGTATACCCTCTCTTAGGGATCTATTCCTGTCACATTAGCTGACAGTAATACCACTGTCTATTAGCTGGCTGTGATTAGACAGATAGATCTATATAGATATAGATAAAATATACACTTAAAAAGCCTTAAGACTTTAAGTGTATATTAGAACTTGCATGTAATTACAAGTTAATAATGAGGGCTTTTTCCTGGAGGAGGAAATGGCAATCCACTCCAGTATTTTTGCTCGAAAATTCTATGAATAGGAGAGCCTGGGGGGCTACAGTCCATGCGGTTGCAAAGAGTCAGAAGTGACAAAGCATGCACACAGGAGGGTTTTTTTAAAGGTCATAGGAACCTTAGGGTGTTTCCTTTGAGGGAAGGAGAGATGTTTTACAAAATAAAGCCTAAGCAAAGCATCTACTTAGTAGGTATCTCAACAATATAAAGATCAGGAAAGATCTAGAATAAAAAATCAAAATGTTTATCAAAGTTTACAGATTTCAAATTAAAATTTCCCTACTGTGACAAAAATCTTGTTGAAAAACTACTCAATCTAAGTTATTCAAATTTATTTTCTAAACTAGTTATTACTTTCCATAATTTTGCAACAACTTTTAGATTATTGAATATTTACAAAAGCTTTTACCTGCCTATTGGAATAAGTGAAGCATAATCTTTTGAAATATGAACCTATTTTTAAAGTTAAAAATATTTATCTTTTAAATGTCTTGTTTCTTATTCCTAGCTGTGCCAGTTTTTTTCTGATTCTACCCTTGGAGTCTTACTTGTAATGCAATTTTAAATGAAGAAGAAAAACATGTTTAGAGTACTTATTGAAGGAGTTTAAAATAACTGATTTCCAAACTATAGCATGCTATTTACCATAAAAAAGAAAGTCACTTAATTACAGGCTTAGCCTTATAAATTTATCTGTATGTTTAATGAAAATGGAACCAACTTTAAATGATCAAGTAAACTCATAAATCATGAAATCTTACATTATTCCAGGAGAATATCCTTGTTAACAATGCTGTATTTACATCTGAAGGTGTCAGCAGTACTTCTAAAGTTACCATCAGTTGATTTGCATTCTATAAAGTATCTACTTAGTTGGTTTTGTATCACGTTGTTCTGCCAAAATAAAGTACATTCATTCTAAAACTATCCAGAAATAATTAGAAATTACCAACCTGTTAATACTAACAAAGAATACAACCTTGATTCTTTTCCCCAGATAAGACGGATTAGACTAGCATCTAATTAAAGACTAAATTAAAATATGGATTTAGTCTGAAATAAATTGCTTCTACTTTTAAGAAAGGTTAGAGTATTCAAGAATGAAAGAAAAAGAAAGCACAAATATCAAAATAATCAAGCAAAAATTTTAGTTCACTAACAAAACATACTTTTAAATAGTCTGCCTCACGATAAATTTTATAAAGCATAATTCCAAAGCTTGAACTGAGTAAAAAAATATCCCGGCCTTCACCATAGTTGCAGATGTATAAAAAATACAATGTGGAAACTCTATTTTGGAAAAAATTAAAAGTTAATACATCAAATCATACAATGCTAAAACTAGGGGCTTATGCACAGAAAATGTTACAGAAAGTAGTAAAACATAACTTGTTACTTTGAATATTCTCAATTTCCAAAAAATTGTATAAATCATACAGTCAGCCTGGAGAGTGCTTCATTGCCCTCACTTTTCAGGAAAATCATAAGCACTTATTTCCAGATAAGATACAGCAAGCTAAGTAGCGCTGTCATGTTTCAGGGTAATTATACAAAATAGCTAAGTGAATTGTAGATTTTCCTAGCTGGAGCACACCTTCCACTTAGAAAAAGACAAATCAAGGTGGACAATCTTTTTTTATATATAGTTATCAATTAATCATCACATATATCAGAAATCATTTATAATTACATCTCAAAGTATTGTAGATTCTGAATATTTAAATCCAAGAGTTTTTTATTTTGGAGAAAGAGAAATTTTATCAATTTAAACATTCATTTAGTTTAACTGAAGTTAGTTTTTGCACCAGGCTACTTTTGAGTTTAAGTAAAATATGAGATAAAGTATTTTATGTAAAACTATGTTCTTTTCCCATATACTATGCTAATTACTAGAAGAACAGATAACTCACAAAGTGAAAATAATGAATTTCAACAGATTAACTTTTGTTAATGTTAATGTTTTCATCATTTAAAAGTACATTACTGTAGGCATAGTCTTCTAGTCTAGAACCAGATTGTTTTTGAGAAAATAAACAACAGATTTTACATGCTTGCATATCCTTTATTTGCATTAAGAATGTTTTGCTAACTTTATGGCCTACCCAAAATCTACCGCACATTCTACATGAAGAAGATATTTAGTGATTTACTCTGAAGATTAAACATAAAACCTGGGTTTTAAAATCATGTATTAAATTCTTGTATTTTATGATGACATCAAAGATACTAATATGGTAAACATCATTATCTTTCCCAGGGATTTTCATCTATATTGTTGTCAGTTAAGTTTGAAATACTGAAAATAAATCACCCATTTGCTGATAATTCTCTCAGAACAATCTAGTTCAGAGTTGTATTTTTCTTAAAAGAAGCAGATACTAACCTATATTACTTAAAGTTCATCTAATTTTTGTTAACCCATTTTCTAGTCTATATCATGCCATTTAGTACTCTAGTTCCATAGTCATATTTAAAATAAAAATTTCAAGCAGTGTTTTAATTGTTAGTATACCTCCTTAAAATGCAAAATTCCCAGTGTTGTTCTTGTATAAATTTTCATAAAACAGCAAAAGAAAAAGATAGCAATAAATGTGATCAATACATAGCCAACAATGCATCTCAGGTTTTGATTCAAGCCCTTACAAATTTTTTCTAATGCCACAAGTTTACTAAAATAATCCTCTGATTAAAAAACTTTGACTGTTAATGGAAGATGATTTCTTAGATTTTAGTGAATAAAGATTATATATTAAACACTTATTATAATTACTAGATAATTAATATGGTGGATATATTTAAATATAAAAATAAAGAATGAATCCAAAGAGGTCTTCTGTAAAGTCCAGCTCATAAGCATGCTATTGAAATACAATTAGGCCCACCTGATAGCCCACTGTTTTCCACTCATTCTATCATTCCAAAGTTTCAATCATTAAAAATATTCTCAACATATTTTACCTTTCTTTTAGAAACAAAAATATTTATGAACAATAGAATTTAACATAGCATTTACTGCCTTAGCATATACTGCATACTTACTCATGACATTTAGAGTTTGAATTCCCAGGAATTTCCCAATATATAGGAAAATGTATAATTGCCAAGGTAGGAAAATCTATAAGCATTTTAAACCATGACATTAAGGCAATCTAACTACATTAATTTTTCTCTTCTGCATACATAGCCTATACTTAATTAGGAGGCTTAAGTAATAAAAATATATGTAATCTATGAGAATACACAAATTAAAAATATCTAAAGGAAATTTAATAAATTTCATTTGTGAGGCTTAAAAATATATTTGGCCAAATACTGCAACTTTTTATGATTTTAGTATTCAGTGTAATTTATTTACAGAGATAATATATGACCACAAGGATATTCATGGCATCAGACATGATGGCAAGCAAGAGAAATAAACAATAGTTTATGACCAAGGATAATATAGCACACAACACAACAAGGAGATATTTTTACACTAATAATTTTTGTTATATAAATCATAACCTAAAACCAATTTTATACTTTATTTTTTAAAGTGTTCTGAAATATATTAAGCTACTTATTATTTTCCAAATAAACTGATTATTTACGTATGTATTTTTAATTGAAGGATAATGATTCACAATATTGTATTGGTTTCTGCCATACATCACACACATCAACATTTAGGTGATTCTTAAATGAAACAAGAGATTCTTAATTGAAGATTTGAAAAAAACGCATAAGATATTTTTCTTACAACTTTATGAATATATTTAAACTCCCAATGCGATTTCAGTTTTGTTTCGTTTTTTAATTTTTAGAATTTAACTGTTTCACTAACAGAGAATTCAGATTAAGCCTTTTGCACAATGGCAGTTTTTCCTTCTGGGCTTTCCGGGTCGCTCAGTGGTAAAGTACCTGCCTGCCAGTGCAGAAATGCAGGAGACAAGGATTCCATCCCTGGGTTGGGAAGATCCCTGGAGGAGGAAATGGCAACTCACTTCACTATTCTTGCCTAAAAAATTCCATGGACAGAGGAGCCTGGTGGGCTACAATCCATACAGTCACAAAGAGTCGGACAAAACTGAGCGACTGAACACACAGCACACAGTTTTCCCTTGTTCTCCAGACTTCTCAAAACATCCTATTCTCTTTAATAGCACTATCACAATTATAACAACTAAATCTTTGGTATAATTTTCTTTAACTTATGTATTACTGTCAGAATGTAAGCTCTCAGAGGACAACTGCTGCGTCTCTCTTGTCTACCCCAGGAACTCAGTGCTTACCGTAATGTCAGGCGCGCAACAGCACAGCAACGAATACTTGTTAATGAATTTGTTTAATTTATATACTGATATTTTATTTTCAGCCACATCTTGTGGCTTGCAGGATCTTGGTTCCCTAACAAGGATGGAACCCAGACCCTCTGTAGAGTGAGTGAAAGTGAAAGTGAAGTCCTAAACAGAAAGTGAAATTTAGGACTGCAGATTCCTAAACCCTGGGCCGCCAGGAAGTCCCTATATTGACATATTTTAAACTACAGGTTTCAGAGATCTAACACGAACTGAGTCTATGCATAAAAATACATTAACCTTGTTACTATAAACACAATTTTTAAAGATGATAGTATAAAACCCCATTCATTCAAAATTTAGCATTCTTAAATTTTGAATGAAATTTTCATTGTACTCTCATTCAATTACTGATTAAAAGTAGTACTGATTATTCAGTTGACTTGTCTCTGCACTTTGCTTCTCTTCCTTTTGTTTCTGGTTCAAGTTTTTGTCCTCTCCTACTTAATCATATCTCCCCAAAAAAAGAGAAGAAAGAAAGAAGAAAATAAAATCACTTCACTTCAATTTACTGGTTGAATTAATGGCTTGAAGAGACAATTGAATTCACATACTATGCTGTCATTCTGTCTTGTTTTGGTTGCAATAATTTTAGCTCCAGAAGTTGTAAGTAAATCATTACCAATTGATATAACACCTCAATAGCATTTGCAATTAAATATAAGGAATGACCTACAAAGACAAACTTAAAAAAAATATATATTGAGCTTTCTAGAGAACTTTTAAAGGGATATAAGCACTTTTCATTTAATTTGGGTCTAAACAACTAAATATATGTTATCATTCATGCTTAAGTTAGTCAGCTTTTCCCTAAAGAAATAATCTTAATAAAATAATTGCTTTTTCCAAAACATGGGTAACTAGTTTTCTAAATAAATCTTGAATTGTTTTCACCATTCTAATCTAAACAAGCTCAACACACTGTAAAGTTCACACCAAAGTGAGAAAAATGAGGTACAATAGCACACATATGTTTAAAAAGCATGAAATGCAATGCTTATAGCCTCATGCTTTCAGATGTTTTCCAAATCCTGACAAACCTGGCTCAGACTGGTGTTTCTTTGTCGGCAATGGTTTGTCATCACTTAATGTACCATTCACCTTTTTCTGCTGGTCTTCCCATGTAACTTCTAATATAAATCAAAAAATATAATCAGAGTTTGCCAGATATGTTAAATCATTTGTGTACTAAAAACCTAAAAATACTTCAGGGATCTAATTTAAAATAATTATTTTCCTCTAAATTCTTCCATAAACTCTCAGTAGTATGCAGTTAATGTTTTAAATATAGAAATACAACACTTAAAATTGTTTTATAGATTTCAAAATCCAAAGCACTTAAGTTTACTTTCAGGAAATTCTAGACTTTATTTTCAATAAAAGATTACTGAAGGTAGGAAGAAAATGATTTCAGTGATATATCAAATAAAGTTTTTTAATCAATATTGAATAATATTAATTTATGTTATAAACATTTTGCTAAACAGTACTTAAGTGTGGTGAAACGAAATGTTTATATGGAACTAAAATACAGAGATTTTCACACAAATCAAGAGAAAATCTGTTACATTTAATATACATTAAGATATAATGGTGATTTATTTACTACCATATTTAGTACTTTCATTAAACAACAGAAAAATACATGTGCTATGGAATATTACCTTAACAAAAATTAGGATCTTAATAAAAAATGAATATTAGTTTGGTATCATTGAATATGAGTTATCTGGCTTATCTAAAATCATTTGGAATTATTTGTAGTATAATATAATATTCATTCAATCAACAAATATTTATTCAGCACCTACTATAATCCAGGCATGTTTAGCCTTTGGTGATATAACAACAACAAAAGACAAAAATCCATGGCCTCATAAAGCATATATTCTAGTGGGAGAAATAAATTATAAACAAGATAAATGAGTAAAATATGTTGTGATTTAGATCCTGGTAAGTGCTAAGAAGACAAACATGAAGTAGGTAAGAAATAAAGGAACTGTGCAAGGTGTGATGCAAATTTGAATAGAGTTAGTCATGGAAAGTCTGATTAAGAAAGAAGGTTTTGAGTGAGGAACTTAAGGAAGTAAGGGAGTTATGCCTATGATTATTAAGGGAGGGCATTACAGGTTGAAGAACAGTACATGCAAATGTCCTGAGGTGGGAGAATGTCTAGTATGTCCTAGGAAAGCACAAAGGTCTCCTGGCTGGAGGACAGTGAAGAGAAAATGGAAAATCATAGACAGTGAGGTTAAAGAGGTAATGAAAAGGGAAGTGGAGGGAGTACAGATCATGTAGGGCCTCGTAGGTCATGTTTCAAAAGATTCACTGGTCACGCTTTGATCTTAATCTCATAGTAGCATTCATAAACACTTAAGTATACACTTGTTTTTCTTTTTATTCACATGTTTCTAAAGCTATAAGCGACGGAGACAGTTACCATCTAAGGACATTTTAATCCCCAAGAAGTTTCACCATGCCGTAAATGATCCTCTGGTACTTATTCACATTTGGCCATAAATAATGGAATACTGGAATGAAATACGAACCTATTTTATAATATTAAGCTAAGCAAAACATAACCAGGAAGATAAAAAACACTGTCAAAAATTAAAAAAAATATGCTATATTGCAACATCAAATATGGATGATTTTGGATACACTACTATCTTTGTTTACTTACATTGCTAGAAGTGACTGCATTAAGCATAAGCGTTTTCAGTTCCTAGACCTTAAATATGTAAATGCTATTTAATAAAGACATTTTGTTCTGGTCCAACATAAATCAGCAAGGAAATAAACTTCTTGCTTTGAGAGCATTTAATTTGCACTTTGCCGTGTAGTTGACCCCCCTGATTTTCTAATTGATAAATAATCTGATAAAGATGCAAAATAGCATTCCCAAATGGTAAACAATCAGGATAAAGATGCCATATTTGAATCAACTGTTAGTGGAAAGAGAAATCTTAAAAGCTTTAAAGAATAAATTTTCTGATAAATTTTAAGACTCTAGTTAAACACTGTTTAGTTAAAAGAACAAAGAAATGATCTCTCCTTAGTAAAAATTAATCCGTGGTAACACAAAAACAACAGACTAACTTCCCTATGTTGGGGAAAATAATAAACTCATTTATAATACAGTATTTCTTGATTTTGAATGACCAGCACTTTTGGTTATCTATCAATATATAAGATTTCACAAGCAATAAAGAGTTGGTTCTAAACTCAATAGGATTTTCTAAAATCCTATACATTTGTCATTTAAAAAGCTATTTCAAATTTCACCATTTGACAGAGTTTATGATGTTCCAAGAAAGAACAATATTCTACCTTCTGAAATAAGACTGTGTGTGTAGAAGTAGAAATAGCTTGTTTTGAAAATGGTTCAGTCTTTCTATATATTGGTAGAAAGAATCTTTTGAAGGGTGGAGGAAAATATTCTAACACAAAACAGGGTTAGTTTTTGAACATTTTTTTGAGTTGACAAACATTTTAGTTGAAGAAAATCTACTATATGGTGGTAACAAAAAAAAAATCTCATAACCATCCATTTATAAATACCAGACAATACAACAATGAAAGAAGACTTAGATCAAGGAGGTAACAGATATGTAACTGGACTAAGGTGGCTTTTAGGAATATTTCTGCCATTAACTAGGTGTATAACCTTAGACAAATTTTATAGCCCCTCTACCTCTAATCTGTTACCTTCAAAGTAAGAAAGCTGGTCTTGAAAGTTCTAAGGTTAATGCCAGCTCTAAATTTATAGAGTTGCTCTGGCTTCTTACTACGATTAGTCAAGATTTACACCAGAGAAGATAAAATTAAGACACTGAATCTAGAAGACTTTCTAAAAGTTCAAAGTGTGACTATTAGCAAACCCTATGTTGAAACTCAAATGTCTATTTAAAACAGAATTAGTCATAAAAAGCACAGAACTGACTACCAAAAAATTAATTTATCACTCCATAAACAATGCTAAGTATTAACCATATCTAGCCCTCTTCGTATTTATTGGTCAGATAATTAAAATGAAATACTTAATGTCATTAAGAATAAACTATGGAAAATTTCAGGAAAATGTTCAAACTGTTTGTAAAGTGTTTTAGTTACATTAAAGAAAAATAGCAAAAAAGTGCTAAGCATGCAGCCCCTTAAAGATAGTCTTTTCTATTGAAGGATTATTGTGGTAATTAAAAAAATAGTCTTCTTAATGTTAAAGATCTTAAGATTTAAGTACAAAGTGGTAACCCATGATATTGTATATCTACTACCAAAGAGTAGAGGTGAAAAATCAGAGATGCATAATGCAACTGAGTTTATAAGTATGAGTTCGAAAGAATGTCCCATTGCTCAGCTGCAAACTAGAAACCCAATCAAGTAGAGAAAACATTTTTTTTCTAGGGGGATAATCGCATCAAGTAAACACGAAGTTGTGAATTTAATCTGTAGATGGGGAAGTCTAAAGATTGTCTTAATAACTATTAGGTAACTTGAAAAAACAATTTGCTCATGAAAATTAAACTACAAGATATTTTTAAGGGATATTTTAAAAACCTACATGTCTATAGAATACCTATATTCCAGCTAGTACAGTCCTATATCAAGACAACAATTTAAAGAGCATAAATTCCTATGTTAAAAGATTGTATTTTTATGATACTATGTGTTTCAATGTACCTTCACATATAGCATCATATCTGATCCAAAAAACCACAGAAAGGACCTTCTATCAGGTGTTTTCTACAGGTAAGAAAACAAAGAACTGATTAATAAGGATAAGAACTAAGTAGTTGTCCAGGTTCACCAACAATTTCACAGGTATTACCTCATTTGATTCTCAAAATAGCATACTAGGGATAAAAGAGATACGCTAAGATATGCTTTTCTCAGATGAACTAACTTGACTTAAGGACCCAGAGTCACAAAGCTGGCCCACTGTAAAGGCAGGCCCTGAGCCAAGGTTCCAAAACCTGTGATCTTTCTGTTGCACTGTATCACCTTCCTAAGATTATGCTATTTTCAAAAACAAACAGAAGATGGCTATTTGTATTTAGGAGGCCAACAATGGTATGCTTTGAAAAATGGCTGAAGTTTGCAGAAAGGTATGAGGTAGAGGGGGGGTTCTCTCCCATACTAGATTAAGCAATTGGGGTTTTCGTAGTCTAAAAGAAATAAAATGAGCAAAAGAGGAAACAAAGAAAACTAAGGAAGAATAGCTACCGTGAAGGAAAGGAAAGATTAGGAAAAGAAATTAAAATATATTTGTTTACAAGTTAATAGAGGTCACCATATAGTTGCCTACTGAAATACTCTAAACAGTCACAAGTCCTCAGTCTTTCAAATCCATCTTGTTCACTGTCACCAAGCTATTATTCTATAAAACAGATGTAATTGAGTGAACTATATGATAAATTCCTTTCTATTTTAAAGTATCCCTTAGTCTCTCCCATTTTATTTTTGTCAAAGTGTTATTGATCTAGGTTAGCAGGGAATGCTGTCTTTGGGAAGTATCTGCCAATGCCACTATAAAATCTATTCCTATCTAGATATTAAGCAAATTTGGAAATTAAGACACGGGTATTGGTACTCTCCTTACTCTAGAAGCATTCGTGAGAATACAGAGAGGCAGCAAAACGAAGCCTGTCCACACCCTGTCATCCCAAATGCTCTCCGATTCCTTGAATACTTACAGAAGCAAGCATCCATTATGAAGACTGTCAAAGTTATTTTATTATTTTTGATTCGTTTGAAACCTGTATTTTCCCCCTCTTCTTCTCATCCTTCCTTCTTGTTTTCTTTTCTTTCTTATTTATCTGGTTTTCGATATATGAAATAATGTAGGCAACTACACATTGAGACTCAAAGGAACAAAATATTTTTCCTTACATCTCATCTATAGGAACTTGACTTGTGGAGGCAGTATGGCAGTTTAGTTTATAAACTATAGCCGCAGTACATGGCTCACTAACAGACAATAGTAGGTTATGGTCAAGAAGTATCCCAAAACACACAATTAACAAACACTAATAACATCCTAAGTAATAAATTAGGTAAAAACTATTTGAGACTAACAATTTTTTAGCCACATCTGCAAAACACTTAGTTTCTGTTAGAGATCCTTACAGGTTAGTTTATTTTACAGAAGAGGAAAGTGAGGCTCAGAGAAATAACAACAAAAGCCTTGCCAGAGGTCATACGCTTAAGAGTAGAAATGAGTTTAAAACTTGATGTGTTAACTTCCAGTGGAGATCTCTAAACAGTATGAAACTTGAAAAGTCCAAATGGTTTAAGCAATTTTAACTTAGAGAAAAGTATTCTAGATATTTACATGCTGGCCTTTACATGTGGACTCAAACATGTACAAATGTTGCACAATATGCAACAATTCAACGCTGCACTTCAGGTGGTTTCTTTCCTCCTTGTACTGTTGCTTATGCAAATTATGTGACCAAGAACAGCATCAGGGTTACTATTTTCCTCAAAACTACTAAATAATATAAATGAAATAACTGGTTCAGAGTGATGATCATAACCACGTTTAGTTTCAACTTAAATCCAAATTTTCAGATTCTTGCTGAAAACACAGAATTATAGCAAGAAATAAAAGTACTTACTATGTGACAAGTATTACTGTAAGCAATTTCAATAAATTAAACTTTTTGAGAAAGTTAAATTTATAGCATATTTACATAGCAAGGAATGTTACTTAGAGTAGAAAGTGAAAGTGAAAGTCGCTCAGTAATGTCTGACTCTTTGCGATCCCATGGACTGTATAAGCCATGGAATTCTCTAGGCCAGAATACTGGAATGAGTAGCCTTTCCCTTCTCCAGGGGATCTTCTCACCCCAGGGATTAAACCCAGGTCTCTCGCATTGCAGGCAGATTCTTTACCACCTGAGCCACAAGGGAAACCCAAGAATACTGGAGTGGGTAGCCTATCCCTTCTCCAGGGGATCTTTCCCACCCAGGAATCAAACCAGGGTCTCCTGCATTGCAGGTGGATTCTTTACCAACTGAGCTGTGAGGGAAGCCCATTCACAAAGCGGTAGTTCAAGGCAGAATTTATCATTAGCAACCTCCCAATGTACCAAATACACATCCACATTTTCCAGCAGCTCTGTCCCCATACCTGACTTTCTCCATTCACAGGCTCTAATTTGTTTCCTTTGAAATTTCTATGTAGTAATAACTCAGATCAGTCCCCTCCGGAAAGTTTACATTTCAGTGTTCTAGAAATTCTGTTTTATATTATTAAAATAATTAAGCCATTAAAGAAGATCAGAATATGAAGTACAATCACAAGCAGTGGGAGAAATATTTTGGCCTGAAAACATGCCCAGAACACTTCAAAACTTACTTCCTCTATATGTATCACAATCTTAAGAGACTATGTAAGTAATAAGTTATAAATTTACCAGCTATGTCTTATTTGTTCTTTAAATTATTACTGCATTACTATGTTTTTTAATTGGAAGCTCTCCAGAGCAGTAAATATATCTTATTGATCATTGCATCCTCAATGACTACCTAGTACAACAAATTGAAATAACAGCTATTGGTTGAGTTGAACTTAACTGTTAACTAATATCTAAAACACACACACACACACACACACACACACACACACACACACACACACAAATGGTTGAAACACATGCAAAGAAAATGCCATTCCTCTGCAAAGGCAAGGTATGTACATGTATAACACAGGCAGTCAAGACTAGAGATCTGCTCCTACTGGACTGGAGAAAGCTAGTCCTTTAGATTCTGTTCTTTTATCAGTGAAGCAAAGCTGTTTTATCAGAAGATTTATAAGTCTCCTTCCAAATCTAAGTCTTGATTATAGGTCTAGGAACAAAGCTACAGAACACTGAAACATATCTTGGCCAACTATAGGCAGATGGCTCTAGAGAACAAACCGGCTGATCTAGATTTACAAGTCAAAGAATGAGCACAAAGTTTCCCACATATCTTTCGTGTATCCTTGCTTGCTCCCCTGACCTTTCCCCTTAGTCCAGATTTTTATTTCCTTTCTTCCTTTTATAACCAAAGGTATCTATGTGGTGGTGGTCTAGTTGCAAAGTGGGGTCTGATTCTTGCAACCCCATAGACTGTAGCCCACCAGGCTCCTCTGTCCATGGGATTTCCCAGGCAAACCACCTCCATTTCTTTCTTTTAACCCACTCTAATTGGCCTTTTGGCTCAGAGGTAAAGAAGCCACCTGCTAATGTGGGGAGCTTCCCAGGTAGTACTAGTAGTAAAGGACCCACCTGCAAATGCAGGAGATGTAAGAGAGGCGAGGCGGGTTTGACCCCTGGGTTGGGAAGATCCCCTGGAGGAGGGCGCCGGCAGCCTACTCCAGTCTTCTTGCCTGGAGAATCCCATGGACAGAGGAGCCTGGCGGGCTATAGACCAAGGGATTGCAAAACGGTCAGGTTGACTTAAAGCAAACAGCAACAACTGGCCGTTTATCCCTTACAATCCCACCAAAACTTCTCTAAAAAAAGAGTTAACACAATGGTCTCCTATTTGCTAAATCTAGTGATTTTATCTTCTTGAAAATTTTCTTTGCTTTAAGTACTTTATTTGCACTTAGGACACTATAATCCATGGCTTCCCACTACCTCTCCTCCTGCTCCTCCCCAGTTTCTTGCTTCTTCATCCTTTGAACTTCTAAATAAGAATAGTTCAGCTCATAGTCCTCAGACTTCTTTTAGCTCTCTACAATTGTTCTCTCAGTGATCTCAACGGGCCTCGTGGTTTTAAGTTTCTCTTTATAAGGATAACTCCTAAATCTATAACTATAGTCCAAATCTCTAAACTAAAATCCAGAACGTATTTCAAACTGCCTATTTGACATCATATCTTACATGTCTAACAACATCTCTATCTTATATCTAAAACTGAGCACCTGATATTCCCACCAAATCTACCTTTCTCAAGTTTTTCCCTCTACCAGTTAATAGGAACTCCATATCCTTCCAATTACTCAGGTCCAACAGTTGGATGTTATCTCTGCATCTGTCTTACCCTGTCAGGTAATTCTCTTGGTTCTGTCTTTGCACATCTATCCAGAAGGCAACAACTTTTATCACTCTGGTCTAAGTTAGCGACCATTACCTCTTTCCTGGGTCATTAGGAATGCCTCCTTAGTAGCTCTCCTTGTTTCTAATCTTGATTCTTTCAGGTTATTTTCACAAACTGATGTTTTAAAAAAAGAAACGGTTTTGTGTCACTTTAATAAAAATATTTTTCATTCCATGAAAAGTGAAGTCCTAACACTGATCAATAGGTCATTTATGGGTCACCTCCCTAGCCTTTCTGACCAAACCTACTATCATTCTCCACCTTTCTCACACTGTAGAACAGGTCGAACTTGCTCCCATTACAGAGCCTTCACGTTTGCTGTTCCCTCTGACAGGTACACTTTTCTTTCCTAGACTTTCACATGGTAATTCAAGTCTCTACTCAAATATTACATACGTGGGGATACTTCTCAGAAAAAATTATCAGGAATCATGTACCCTACTCTCTTGAACACTACCTGTTCCATTACCCTGATTTATTTTTTCTTTGTAAATGCCAGTATCTGAAATTATATGATACCTGATTTTATTTATCATTTGCGTCCCCTAATAAATATAAGGACAACGAGGCAGGTACCTTGTTTTACATGTACACTAGTATATCTCCAGCACTCCCAAAAGGAGACTGGAATATTTGTAGCAAGAATGAATAAAATTCTTTGTAGGAAGAATAAATAATGAAAAAAAACTAGAAACTCACCAATTATTTTGTTCTTTGAGTTTTGTAGTATGATGCTATGGAATAAGCTGTCTCATTTTAACTCATTGGAGGTATGAAGAGCAACGTATTAAAAAGAATCGCCTTTAGGTAAATAATTATTTGAGAACACTGAAATCAATTTCATGAACCAAAGAATTTGATTTTAATATAAGGTTAATGGAGAAGCTCTGGCTGATCATATATCTCCATAATTGAAGGGCAAGTGATATGTGGGCCCTTCACACCAAGAGACAGAATAAAGTCAGCTTCATTATTTCCTCCTTTTCCATACTAAATCAGAAGAGAGGATGGTGAAAGTCCATCAATGAGGAACTCAATGCTTGAGCATTTCTAACACACAGTTATAGCTGGAAATCACTATAGCTGCAATCAACTATACTCCAACATAAAATAAAAATTAATATAAAAAAACAAAAAATATTCACAGTCAATTAGAGGTCAGGAAACAAAAAAGCCCGCTGAAAGTACTTCATTAGTTAAAATTCACTGTTTTCTCTTTCTATATAAGTAAAAGAAAGAACAAAGTAACATTCCTTCAATTTCTAGAATTTTCTCTGATCCACAAACATGTTTTAGCTAGTTAAAAAAACAACCTCCCAGCTTAACTTTACTCATGAACTTTAATATGAGATTCAAAATAAACACTAAATTTGTCTCTCCTGAAAGAAATGCCAAAAAGAATTATTAGACACCTAGATTTTAATTATAGGTAGAACACAAAAAGATTAAACTAAGTAAAAATGAGAGTTAGTCTTAAGTAAAATAGAGTTTTCATTTTTCAAATTTTTATCAATAACTCTTTTCTAGGTCATTAGTAGGACTAGTATACATAACAATAGTGATGCTTTGTAGTCAAGATGATTTTTATATAAATGATAAAAATAATAATAAATGTGAGAGACTGAGATCCAAATAACTATTGTCACTAGAACCTTTACATGTAAGATTGTAAAGCGACAAATATTAGTTTTAGAACTGTGAAAAATCTACAAATATTATAAAACTTTTGTTTAATATTGTTGAACTCATAATTAAATTCATTTTTACTTTAAAATAGTTTTAAATAGTTCAATTTAAAAAATATTTCTGGATCAAAAACTATGTATGCTGTGTTTTTCTTAATGCATAATAATACAACCATCACTATTTTCCTCAGAATCTCATATCTGACTATAGCCAATAAAGCAAAACTTTTTAATGTCATAAATTCAATAGGATAGAACTGTACTAGGATCCAATAATAAGGTAGGTACTCTGAAAACAAATTTTATATTCAGAAATGAATTTTTAAAAGAGCAGAAAATGTTGGATAACTTAAACAGGGACTACAGCTGTATTTATACTTATTTAATTAAAGAAAGCACATTAAGTACATCACAAATGTCAATAGAGGGTATTTAAAATATATTAGTGCACTATTAACTTCATATTAGACTTGCCTTTTTTCCCATTATTAGGTGGATTTGGTGTTTCTCCCTCGTTGTCTTTATAACATTGAAAACAGACAACAGTGAATAATTAAGGTCATTAACAACTCAAATTAAATCAAGCATACCACAAAAGATGATTATCACACACTAGAGAAACAAACCCATGCACTATACACGACACCTCACAGAATTGAACTAAAGAGTAAAGTATACCCTTCCTAGCCTATAGTAAAAATAAAAATAAAATGAAGAATAACAGGTCATTTTATAACAAGTTAGGAAGATTACAGTTATGGTTTTATTCTAATTTAAGAATGAATATAATTTACTAATTAAGTTGATTTTAAGAATCAAGCATAGGTGACAAACTGGCTCAATGAATTCAACTTTATAATTAAGTTGAAAATAAACAAAAGTGAAATGAACTACTGCTGACGTCCCCAAACTAATATCCTAAACAATGACTTTACTGCAAAAGCCAGTTCTTGAACAGTATTCAAAGACTTTCAGTATTTGTATGGACTAGTTTCAGAAATAAAGGAATGGGCAAGCAAGGAAGCATTAACTATACAGCTAAATTAAAATGAAATTCATTCTTACAGCATTCCCTAAAAAAGTTATTCTAAAGCACTTCAGGAAAATGGAAGATGTGTTACATTCTAGTAGTTAGTATCTGATATGTTCAGAACAGACACAGTTACACTTTTCTATATCTATAAATCTAAACTTGCCTTTGATTTCATGATCAGATGTACACTGATCATTTTTCTCATCTTTATAACATTAAAAATCATTACTAAAAATTAGCAGTTGCAGCTTAAGAGGTTTTCTGTCTTAGACTACAATCACTACTGCAAGAATGCATCTGTGAAAACATATTTTACGCACAATATGCAGAGTGGCACTGCTTTTACACAAGATAAAGGGGAGAACAGAAGGCACATAAAGTCCACAGTACTATTCATGAACACAGTATACTGATGAGTTAAATCCTTTCATAAACATCTTGATAAAGAAAGCAAAAATTATGATATGTAAACATAACTGGAGCTTAAAAATTCCAAAATGAAGTGTCTTCGTTCCATTTAGAAGGAGGGCTCTTTGAAGAGAAATTAGGTTTGTCGATAAATATTAGGGCAATACTGAGCTGGGATGAAGAGGAACCTACAGTTAACTATTCTTTTTTTTTTTTTCATTTGGCTTAGTTGCCCCATGGCATGTGGGATCTTAGTTCCCCAAGCAGGGATCAAACCCACATCCCCTACATTGAAAGGCAGATTCTTAGTGACTAGATCACCAGGGGAGACCCTGATCTTGTCGTAGAGAAAATTTTACAGACAAATTATGATGGTTTTTAAAAGTTTCAAGAACTAAAATTTTGGAATTTATATTCTTCCCTATATTTACTTGTAATTTACCTCTAAAAAATCAAATTTGTTGAGAGAAGAATCTAGGACTTCAATGTACCTATACTCAATGAAACAGATGGCAAAATAGTGTTTCAGTAGGTACTGCATGAACTGAATATAAAGCTGGGATAAAGGATAAGTATGAATCTTGGTCAGGTGCATTGTCTATAATTTCACTTTGATTTAAACAAGGAGAATGTTCAAACAGGTAAACATTCTGATAATACCTAGATAGCTCATGTAATATCTCTCCATCAATAAAATCAAGTAATTATTTAAAAATTAGTACTAAACTATCTGTTCTCTATTCCAGATTATAAATCTGGAGGCTAAAGTCTTACATGAAATAGAAAAGTCATACTTCTAAGACGTTCGATTATTTGTTTTAAATGCACAGACAGACCTGCTTTGACCTCTTCACCCTGCTTTTCTCCCCCCTGCTCCTCCACATCTCTAGTTTCTTCATTAACTTCTGTACATGCACAAGTAAAGAAAAGGGTAAGACCAGACATGTACATTTGTTACTTAATAAAATAAAACAAAAAATTTGAAATTATTCATGATACAATGAGTGATTATAAGGAATTGAATAGATTATTTTTTAACAAGTTTCTGACATGTTAGGGAAACAAGTAAGTATACTGTGAATAAGTTATCATACTGTCTCCTTCTATGATAACTAGATTTGTAAAAGAAATTGTGGCCCATAAATGTCTGTAATGCATAGCAACTGTAAGAAAGGCTAAGTATTTCATCTGTAAATGATATATTCTTAGAAAAATAATACAACTTTTCTTCTAGAGAAACAAAAAAATAACATTGTAACTCATTCTTATTTTTATAAATTGCAGCACATCAAAGTTGAGGAAATTAAAAATAATAATGTCTTACAGGTATTTAATACATTGTACTTTCTTTATATTGTTTCCATTTTCTCTGACTCTCAGATTTTGACTAATATTGTACCACTGTCAAGACCAACACATATAAGGCTTTTAATTAATTTAATTAATAGAAAAATATATTCCAAGTCAAAAGGAATTAAACTAGGACATTCTCATTTTTCAGCTATTGAACAGAATCAGAAAATAAACATGCCATTACTTTGATTCTAAAACAGTCACTGAATTATAATGTCTGACAACTTTTAAAGAGATAATCTAAACATAATTTAATTTAGACCATTAATCAATAGTTAATTTTGCATTGTACCTTTAACTTCAGTTAGAAAAGTAGAATATATATATATATATATATCCATTAAAGCTAAGCTAAATGATATAATCATGTATTTGCTGGAGTCTTCATATTAATATTTATGAAAATACTACTACAATCATCCACACTCTTGAGCAAAACAAAAACCCAAACCCCCTCCAAATCATTTTAATTTCTACTGGAAAGAATAAGAGAAGTTTTTTTATTCTCTTTCATTTATAAAAATGGAAAAGTCACAAATAGGGACATTAAAAGAAAACTGTAGTTTTAATACATTCTATAGGGCAAAAGCCAAACAGTAAATGGAATGTTTGTTGACAAGCTTATTAAAAATGTCAAGTATCAGCTCTAATGTTAGTTTTCTGGTATATTTATTATTACAAAGGATGGAGCACTCATAGCTCAATAGAATATTGTTATTGGAGATATCAAAATTGAATTTAGAAAAAATTATGGCATAAACTATGTTTCTGACTTCATATGCCAACAGATGATGCCAAAACTCTATCTTTAAAATTTGTGGGGAGAGGAGAAAAAAAAATTCCATATGTATCATAGAACTTCCCTTATGGAAAGTACTTTTGAAACTACATATTCCTATCTTTATGTAAATAATAGAGAAAAATAATAATGCTGCTAAAATCTTTTCATCAGGCTGTATAACCATCACAATAGTGCTGAGTTGTTTAAAATTATAGTTCATAGTACACAGCAAATAAAAAGGACCACAAAATAGGAGTTGATAAATCACTCAACTGCAACTAACAAGGATATAGCTTGTTTTACGTAAGGCAATAAAAGCATTGCTGCCCAAATGCAATACACTTAAAACTGTGTTACAAATAAGATACAGAAATATGAATTTTACTATAAACATATAGAATGACATTCCTATATAGAATGACAAGATTATTTAATGGTACTTTCTATACTATTTGAAGTAGCTTTTCAATTTGTACATAAATATTACATGCATTCATTCAACAAATATTTATTGAGAGCCTATAATGTGCCAGGCATTATTCTATGCACTGGAGATTCATCAGCAAATAAAATAGCTAACAGTTCTTCAAAGTTACAACATCATTCGCAGAATTCTATAACTAGCAGGGCACTTTTTATTCTCCTGATAAATGTATGACATTCCATATAGCAAGACGCAATATTTCGTTAGCATTGATAACAAAACTGAACATTTTTAACTTTATTATACTATAAGCAGTCTTTCTATAACATAAAAAATGCAGGAAATATGAAGCACAATCACTATCTAATTTTAAAAACTTCCTTTTCCAGAAAGCCAAATTGAATAATTAAAAAAATCATCATAAACACAAAATAAAATATATGATGATAAATATAACTAGACTAGGTGTATATCCTCAATGACATAAACACAGACTGCAATTGACATCTTTGGTTAAAGTCTTCCACAAAATATAAAATTTTATGTCAAAGCAAATTTTTTAAAAAAGCAAATTTTACCTTGTGATTAAAAAGAAGCTAAATTCTTTGTATTCTTACTTGACTGAATCAAAGAAATTTAACTCCTTTGTATATTTTTGAAGTAAAACAAAAATTGAACACTTTATCAGAATCATAAAACAAAATAAGTGAAGGAACGTCAATTGCAGTTGGGTTTATTTTTGCTCACATAGCCCCCCAAAAAGGCTATCAGCACAAAACAAACCCTCCTTTATGTACAGACCTTCATAAGGTTCTATCTCCTTGACTCCATTGTCTAGGAAAAACAAAATAAAAACAAAACAAAAAAAAGGGAACCAAAGCACAGGGATTAAAAACAACAGAAATTTCCAAAGGCACAGAATGTATCATCTATTAAAGAAAAGTTAAATGGTGACTTAAATATGTTTGTTGGTTTGTTGGTTTTGGCAATGCACATCCCATTACCAAATAAAGGGACCATTTTAAAAAATGACATTAAAAATCATTATATTCTATCAGCCATGCTTTGAGAGGTCCTTTATCCAAGACTTTATAGACCTTTGGGGAGTATGTTCATCTGTGTATAAGCAAATAGGGTTTTCTTATGCAAAAATTTGAAAGTATTAAAAATATCAGTACAACATGCATCTTTCTTTGTATAGTCATGATTACCTTTTTCTGGCACTCCAGTTTTGAGAAGGATCACCATTGTTGTGCATCAGCTAACCAGTCCTTTGCAGTGTGTGAAAATTGATTTGGCTAGTTACTAATAAACTTTATGTAACTATCAACAATTACATAAACTTAGTTGTAGCAAAGAAATATCACCCAACTGCTTATTTAAGAGCATTAAATTTACTCTTTAAAATGCATGTATTAAATTTTGAAAAATGTGCAAGAGCAATAATGATAGGTTATTTTTCCTCCAAATATTATAGATTTTAAATGTAAAATATATAATATTTATAAATACACTTGCAAATATAACTACTAAAAGTGCAGCTAAGGTATTCAATTAACAAAAGAAGAAAGCTAACACAAAGGTAGTAAAAAAAACAAATCTTGATTCACCTTAGCTTCCATGTCCTATATGACACAATTAGAAATAAAACTTACTTCTCTCCAATGTTCCCTTTGGTGGAAGCTGTGGGAGTTGTCGGCCCCTTCGTCCTGCCACTGGAGTACTTGATGGGCTTGTTTGGACAGACCCAGTACGAGGATGAGACCTACAAGATACATCATTAATACTCACTTTCAATAGAATGAGTTAAATACTGTTAATATATTTGGTTCATATGATAGCTGTATGGTGCAATTTTAAAGGAGATTTAGCTGCTGATTAAAAGGTTAGGAAAAGTAGGACAAAATGTGGATATTTGAATGATTATCTAAATAGTAAAAGATGTTTAGACTGTCATGTAATATGCATACATACACAGATACATGCACACAAAATCTTACAGTAAAACCCATGGAATTATTAATGTGAACTGAAATTCTATCCATATGAAAGCAAGGAGAGAAGTCTGCAGCTCAAAACATAAAAGAGAATGCTTCACATTTCTTTCTACCAGATTTCAAACTCTTTAACACTAACCTCCCTCCCTTGATCCTAAGAGATTTTTACTCAGGCTTATATTAGATATCCCTTTATTAGAAATTATCTCATGAAACTACAAATAAAACCCTGAATAATTCAAAATTCAGCTGAACATATTGGTTAATATATATTAGCAGTGATAGAAAGAAACTAAAAATCTAGTTTTAATTATTGTCATTAGGATGATTATCCAAAAGTGATGTCTAATGGACACAAACAATTTCTCATTCTGTAGGAGAACATGATCGCCATGAGGTGCATAATGTGGGGAATTACCCAGGACTCCTGATAAATGAGAAATCACAAAACAAATGTGGTCAGGACAGTTAATAAACAAATTACAATGGTAGCCACACACTATTATATCCATGGAATATAAATAGTGTGCTTACACTGAAAAGGTTAGTGTTGACTGTTAGTAGTGATCAGCCAAGGATGACAGAAGAGACCATTTAGCTGCTGGGAAAATAAAATGGTGTGCTGGCAGGGCAAAGGGGAAGTTAGTCTGATTGATTTATCTTTCACCTCGATAAGGCAGGTGAAGGAGGGGCAGATCTTCCAGTCATTAATGAAGGCATCGACCTCATGAGGTTTGTGTCAGGACGTTCAGTGGATCTGGAGCGGGTGGTGGTCCGCTCTAGGAGAGGCCGCTGTTCTGTTGATCTGGATCTGTGATATGGCTGTCTATCTGCTGCTTCACAATCCCTGAAATGTTAGTCAAAAAGCAGCTCAGTTGATCTTTAGTGCCTTTCTGCTATTTTGTTATGATGCATCAAACTGATTTTGAAAAAGGTATTGTTTAAGATTATTGAGTATGGAAAAAAAAAAAGTTCTCTTTCCCAACATATGCTGCGTTAATTCTCACTAAACTCCATAAGAATTTCTAAGGAACCAACATCTGCCTTTAATAGCAATTCCCAGTGAAGTTAATAGGAGTTGCTCCGTTATAATCAAAACAAAATTATCTGTTTTCCAAAATGAATTCCCTAAATGGAACATGTGAAATATGTGAAGTATTCTATTTGAAAGGAATTCAATGACTTCCCAACATTTGTAAAAGAGTAAAGAAAACCATAAAGGCACTAATTCTCCAGCTGCTAAGGGTGTTTATACTAATAAACAGTATACCATCTAAAATAAAAAAAGGCTTTCAGCACAATTGTAGTATACTGATACACCTGAACATTTCAAATGACTGAATCCAAATGTTATGAGAAAACAGTGCAACTTTGCAGTCTGTAGCCATATTTAAACATGGTCCACAAGAAAAATCATTCTACAGAAAGCTGGTTAATAAACCATTCTGTATCGTTTATCTCATCACACTTTAACAATGCCAACCAATGCAATTCAGAATGAGTATTAACTTACTGAAATAACAGCAGTCAGAAACAATGTGATTTCTTTGATCACAAATAAATCCAACATCAAATTTAACCCTTCTTTAAAGAAGTATACTTAAGTAAGCTATCAGCACTAATTTTTGTATCCCCGGAGTCTAGCATAATGCTTTTACATCTAACATGTAATTAGTAAATGTTTTCTAAGATCACCCCACTATCTGTGGAACAGCCCCCCAAACACTAGTTTTGATTTTAGAACTCCAAAGTATACTTCAAGGAAACTATTACCTCCCCACAGAGTTGTAACCACAGTAATGAAAATGCTTATATGTTATAAACACTAAAGACTTATGTACTAAAGACTTCCACTTTACCTACAAATTCTCTCGATCTTATTTTTGATAATGAAAACTGCAAGTGCGTAAAGAAAAATAAAAGAAAGGACACAGTTTTCCAAATGTACTCATTACATGGCATACAATTGTGGACCAGTAGATATTAGATTAGGCTTTCCTGACAGCTCAGTTGGTAAAGAAGTCCGATTCCTGGGGCAGGGAGATCTTCTGGAGAAGGGAAAGGCTACCCACTCCAGTAGTCTGGCCTGGAGAATTCAGTTCACAGGGTTGCAAAGAGTCGGACATGACTGAGCAACTTTCACTTAGATATTTAGACTTAGACGACTTAGGAACTGAATACTAGATTTACTCTACAACATATTTTGGGATTATCTTACACTTTATATTCATATGGTAACATGACAGCAAAAGATTTTTAAACTATTTTTAAGTTCATGTACTATAATATGATTGATTTCTTAAGATAAATTTAGTATTTTAATAAGTGTATCCAAATATGTCAAAATAGCTGTGTAAATACATACACAATATTCAATTATTTATCAAAGAGAGAAATGAAGGGGCAACCACAAATCATAATTCTATTTTTTCTTCCTGAAAAACTATTTTAGAGAGAACACTTATCTTTAGAAATAAAAATGCTCAATATCTGTTAAATGTTGTTCGTGTACATATCTTTGTATATCTTCAACACAATATATTTATATACTGCACGCATGCTAATATGCTTTAGTCAAGTCTGACTCTTTGTGACACTTGGACTTTAGCCCTCCAGGCTTCTCAGTCCATGGGATTCTCCAGGCAAGAATACTGGAGTGGGTTGCCATGCCCTCTTCCAGGGGATCTTCCTGACGCAGAGATCAAACTCATGGTTCTCATGTCTTCTGCAGTGGCACGTGGGTTCTTTATCACTAGTGCCACCTTGGAAGCCTAAATATATATCTTAGATTCCTTAAACCTATTTTTGAAGATACCAATCATTACATTATTTTCATATTTTCTATTATCTTGAAATAACAATAATTTATTTCATTAAATAACATGTATTAATAGTAACACAACTTTCTGGAATATCTACAACTATCCCAACAGAAAATTAAGCTAACAGTTCACTTGTTTATGCAAAACTTGATTTATTCTGATTACATAAAGTAATTTTTCCAAGTGGAAAGTGAAATAATTGGAATATACAATTTCACTTCTTTGACACTATATTTTAATAATTGAAATATATAATTGTGAGTGAAATCTAGAGAATTATTTCAAATATGTTTCTACATTCCATGTCCTTAAAAGAATACTATTATCTTTAAAGTATTAATAAACAAGTCACTCTTTAGGAACATTTTACTTATTAGTAAAAATGTTTGAAGATATAGTCAATGTTTAAAATTTTATTTATATTTTTCTCACTATATTCATCAAAAGTATGAATTATGATTATGATTTCCATAAAATAAAAATGTTTAATAAGTGAAACATGAAAAGAACCATGGTAGAAGGTTGGAATGTATTGAAATGCTTCACCACAATTAAGAGAAGGGGAAAGATATCATATTTTAAACTTTGATAACACAGTAGAAGGTCAAGATAGGCTTCTATTCCCACAAATGGCTAAGAATAGGTCTTACTAGGTGAGAACTAAGATTATTGCTGAGAAAATTGAAAGCAGCAATGCCTAAGTCTCATACATAATACCCAGTTTCATAGTAGGTTTTCTAAGGGATTGAGATAAAAAAGTTGACAACGTTCACCTAAATTCTTAGTGAGTTTTCATTTTGTATTAAGAACTTATAAATAATTAATATAAAATAGTAGTGATCATTTGCAAGGCATAAATTATCTTAGTGCCTACCTGGGTTTCTGAATTTGGGGTCTGTATTTCAATATAAATAGTTTCCTTTGTAACCCTACTTATTCATTTTACTTTCTGCATTTCAAAATATTATTTGAAAAAGGGTAGACATAGATTTTAGAAGATTGCCCGAACACCAGGAAACTCTCACCTGTAAATTTAAATTTTTCTTAGGTTAATAATTTGATTATCTTATAAAAGTGATCCAATATCTGTCATAATTCTATTTTTAGTTTAAATTTTCTGGTACATATGCTTAAAATAGTTTAGAGTTTCTATGTGCCATTTACCTGGATAGATACGGATACAGTTCTGTTTATTTACTGGCTGCTATTCTAAACTGCAAGCATTTACACAGGATCCTCCACAAATAGAGCTAATTCATGTTGACTGATGGTATTGTAACAAGACCCAGTACTGTATCAACACAGCTTTAAAATCATTCAATAGTATGTGCAGATTTTGATTTCTAAGGAGAAAATAATTTTATAATTGTCTAGCAAAGTTGTCCATTTTCAATCATTTTTCCACTCATATAGTTGCTCTTGAAAGATTTTTTAAATTTCCAAGTATTTGGCACAGCTGTCTACTTATTTCACCATCTTTGTCACTTATTTCTCTCAGTCTCAAAGTACATGGAGTTATGCAGTGTCGCAGAGAAGCATAGGCCAGAGAGCATTTTCTTTGATTTATATTGAACCATGGCAATGATGCAACTCTAGATCAACATAAAATCGATGTAGACTATCTCTCTAAATTCCATAAAAAAATACCAAGATTACTAAAACAATGAAAAACAAACTGCACAATGCTTCAAAGTATTGTTCAGATATCAATGAAAGTTGCCCTAGGACATAACTCAGGCCTTAAAATCTATGTTAAATCAGACAGATTTATTTTATATTTATATTGTAAAGATGTGGTAAGTAAATGTAATAAGGTTTCTTTCTCATAGACTTTCACAAAGTAAAGCTATTTAGGAATTATTTTTCTCCTTCATAAGGAAATAATTTCTTTATAAAGTCAAATATCTAAATTAAAAAAAAACTTGGAGATATCTCTGAAGGACAAAAAGTATAATCTCAGATTTGGAGCAAAAAATGACTTCCATAAATCTGTATTATATAATATAGCAAGCTGATTAACAGCAGCAGCATTATACTTTTGATAAAATACCTTCAATGGGTAGAGATTTTCTAAGCATTGACTACATAATTGAAGGAAAAAACAAGCACATTGTAGAATTTTAAAATGAGATATAAGGTAATTAATATGTTACATGCTGTATATCAAGTAATTTAAAGCAATTATATAATTAAACTCTATAATTTTCTTGTTCATCATATTGTACAAGGTATAAGTTTAACCTTTTAAAACCCCAGTTTATATATTTTAGCATTTTTCCTAGAGTTGAGAAAATTGGAAGACACAAAATACCATGGTAATAAATGAATATTTCTGAATATTTGTACCATGTGTACAAATAGGAATATTTTATTATTTTGGTGGAAGATAGATTAGTTTTCCTTGGACATGATAGATTTTTTTATGCCAGAACATTTCTGTTCAATTAAACATTAAATTTTGTATGTTAGTTAAAAGTAGATGAGGTTATCAAAAATAACAGTAATATCTAGAGTCAGCCAACTTAACAACAATCTAACATGAAAATGATAATAATATACATATTGATGGGGAAACAACAAGACACTTTTAATGTAGAGAAATATGCTACTATAACTCATAAACTTATTTTTATCATCAAAATAAAATGTTCCTTTATCTACAGAAGTATTACCATAAAAACAGTCATTGGCAAATAGCAAGAAGAAAAGATTATTGCAATTTTCTTAAGAAAATTAGGGACAAATACAATACTGAATAATAAAGATACATTGTATTAGTAAACATGCACACACAAAAACACATAAAATATAAATGTTTGAGGACACTTTGAGTATTTAAATAAGTACTAATAGTCATAATTCTCACTGTTACTTAATTTTAACTTTAAAAAATAACAAAAACAAACCCACAAATAAGCAAGGTTATTTACTCAGGAACAATGAAACATACAGTAAATTAATACATCTTTAAAATATGTATTTTTAAAGTCTTGAGAGATTATCACCTTCTATCTACAATATTCTTATTTTACTAGATAATTTTATTTTCAGTGGATGGTGAATATAAAAATGTTTTGTCAACTGTAAGAAATTCAAGCTATTCTCTGAAGGTATTGGCCCTATGTTTTCCTTTCCCAGGTCCTCAAAGATTCCATAAAATAACAAACTTCTTAAAGATGTATAATGGTCATCTGAGTTAAATTCATCCATTCCAGTCCATTGTAGTTCGCCGATTCCTAAAATGTTGATGTTCACTCTTGCCATCTCCTGTTTAACCACTTCCAATTTGCCTTGATTAATGGACCTAACATTTCAGGTTCCTCAGCAATATTGCCCTTTACAGCATCGGACTTCATTTCCATCAATGGTCACATCCACAGTTGTGTGCTGTTTTTGCTTTGGCTCCATCTCTTCATTCTTTTTGGAGTTACTTCTCCACTGATCTCCAGTAGCATATTGGGCACCTACTGACCTGGGGAGTTCATCTTTCAGTGTCCTATCTTTTTCACTTTTCATACTGTTCATGGGATCCTCAAGGCAAGAATACTGAAGTGGTTTGCCATTCCCTTCTCCAGTGGACCACATTTTGTCAGAACTCTCCACCATGACCCGTCCATCTTTGGTGGCCCTACACAGCATGGCTCATAGCTTCATTGAGTTAGATGAGGCTGTGGGCCATGTAATCAGATTGGTTAGTTTTCTGTGATTGTGGTTTTCAGTCTGTTTGCCCTCTGATGAAGAAGGATAAGAGGCTTATGGAAGCTTCCTGATGGGAGAGACTGACAGGGGGAAACTGGGTCTTGAGAGTTGAACTTTAAAGAAAGCTGAGCGTTGAAGAATTGATGCTTTTGAACTGTGGTGTTGGAGAAGACTCCCTTGGACTGCAAAGATATCCAACCAGTCCATCCTAAAGGAAATCAGTCCTGAATATTCATTGGAAGGACGGATGCTGAAGCTGAAACTCCAATACTTTGACCACGTGATGTGAAGAAATGACACATGCGAAAAGACCCTGAGGCTGGGAAAGATTGAGGGCAGGAGGAGAAGGGGACGACAGAGGATGAGATGGTTGGATGGCACCACCGACTCAATGGACATGAGTTTGTGGCTCTGGGAGTCGTTGATGGACAGGGAGGCCTGGTGTGCTGCAGTCCATGGGGGTTGCAAAGAGTTGGACATGACTGAGTGACTGAACTGAAGCTGTATCTCTGAAGAACCAAATTATGAATAGATATTGTTTGATATGAGTAACTGTGATAAGGCATAGTCCTTACTCTAGAATATCTGAGCGCCAAGTTCAACAGATTCATTGGTCAGCTTTGAACAATTCACTAACAATCCTTTTGTTTGGCTAGTTTTACATGGATAGTGGAAGCTCCTCATATCTACTGTTGCTTGCTCCCCTTCACTGCTACTTCATACTGTTAGTTCAAATCACACAGAGGTAGTGATTAGAGGACTGATTTGTCCCCTCCCAAATACACAGACACACACAAAAACAAGAGGTGTGCACACTTTCACACATAATCCTCTTCCTCAGTCACGAATGATGATATGATGTCTAACAGTCAAAAAAAAAATTATTGGAGACACCAACAAGCCAGAAAAACAAGGCCCACTGTCAAGAAACAAAGCAATCAACAGAATCAAACTCAGAGAGGCACAGATGTTGGTACTATCAGGCAGGGAATTTAAAACATTCTATAACTGGTATGTTAAAGACTACCGCAGAAAAGATGGAGAATATCTCTTGCATGAAAAGCTAGAGAAATATCAGCAGATAGATGAAGACTGTAAGAAGTCAAAAGGTAGGCCTGTGGTGAAGAAGGATGTGATAAGCTGTGGGGTCCTGGGCCTGGCAGACCGTGGGCAGCTGGAGGTGACTCTGGATTAGCACTTGGAGGGCACAGTGAAGAAGCCATTCATTGACAGAGTCCTGCTCACAGATTCACAAAGACTTAACCTGGGTTGTTGTGAGACCTGTTCTAGCCCAGCAAGCAGCTAAGCTAACCTCTGACCCCACTGGTATTCCTGTGGGGTGTTTAGAATCAGACACGGGAGTATTATTATCCAGAAAACATCAGCGTCACAGTGGTGCTACCCAAAATGACCTCCTGATGTTTTGCATCAATCAGTTCTCCAGCAGCCTATCATAGGACTGTGGTCTACCTTTGTTAATTATCTTAAAGAGCTTCTAAAGGTCAGTAGTTAGGCCTTTCATTTAATATGCATTGAACATTTTTCTATTAGTTTTAGAGTAAGCACTTTTCAACACTGTATGGGCTGACCTATCAAAATATTAGCACAAAAAAGATTTTGCTTTGAAGTAACAGGTCTAGATCACTTGTATATAGAATTTTCTTACAGTCAATAAATCTGGTTGGGAGGGAAAAACTCATCAAATGGAAATGTCAGAAATTTTAGAAATTAGAATGTGGCAAAATGTTGGAAAATTAGTTTGAAGTTAGTTTAAAGAGATCTTAAATGTCTAGTTAAGAGGTTAAGTATGGTTTAGTTTTCAATGAGTGAACAAAAAGTTCTGAACAAAGGTAATGTTTAAGTAATGAATTAAGAAGATGTCTTCAGGAGTAACATATGCAATAAATTAGAGTAGGAAGAGGCTGACTTGCAGAAAAAGGTTGGAAACAGAGAAGAACACATGGATATGAAAAATAAATCACAATGTACAATATATTGAATTATACAAACATAATTTTAGGGCTAGAAGGAGTCTCAGAAACTTATTTTAAATTCCCTGCCTGAGAGTCCCAACATCTGTTCATCTCTGAAGTTGATTCTATTGATTGCTTTGTTTCTTGACAGTGGGCCAATCTCTCACATTTTCAAAATAAGCAAACTAAATCTCACAGGAACTTGATCAACGTCACACAATTTGATATTTTTTGAGATGGAATTTGAATTCCACTTTCTTGGTTCTAAAGCCTGTTAACTTCTCTGAGAGCAAGCATGGGGTTTTTCCTACATATAATGCTTGGCAAATCACCATATGAATTAAGTGAAAGAAATGAATAAACTAAAGAAAGAGCCTGATAGTCCCAGCTTCTAAAATGAAATGATGATCTATTAACAGAAACAGAAGAATTCTTGAGGAGAAGGAGCCTAACGTTGGGTCTGAACCTAAATTTGTGAAGTGTTACAACAACACTCCTCTGTAGACATGTCAGATAAAGACATCTGATGGCTTGAGAAGCCACTGTGTTATATTAGTATTTCACTGTTCAGTGATTCCCTAATTCTTTTAAAGGTATTTGTTGCAAGCATATCATGTGCCAGGCACTACACTAGGTTAGAAGTTTTGGACAAAGTCATAAAGATGACAGAATATAGGAAAACATACAGAAGTAAGAATTAAGTGAAGGAAACATAATGGTCAAGGGGTAGAACGAGAATCAGGAGAGTTACTGAGTCAGAGAGGCTAAAAGGATTAATAATGGCAGATACAAGGACATAACAAGGATAAAAAGTATAAAAATATACAGCAAATAATAACCACGGATAAAATAATTTAAAACAAATTGCTGGAAACAGATGTCAAACTGTAGAGGGTTAAAGGTTAGTAGCTGATGAAGAAGTGGGGAAAGCATATGTAACAATACATAATCAAGAAGCAACGTAAGAGAGAGAAATCGACCATTCTCCAGGGAGCTTGAAGGTGTGGCAGATTATAAAGAAGATACTATTAAGGAGATATCAACAGGCCTCTTTAACAAAAATTTGAGGAAAAACAAAATTAGTAAAGTAAGAAAGATTGAAATGTATGAGAAACAAGACATAATTAACAGAGGAAAATTTCAGAGAAATTAAGAATAGCTATAGTCAGAAACACAAATAGATTACTTGTGATGTAATAGAAGATCAATTTTCCTCTTAGACAATGCTTCTAAGAGGAGAGGAGAAGGTTGTTAACAATGCAAAGAAATTAAGGCAAAAAGATGAGGGGGGAGCTCATAAGTGTGAATACTTGGATACGATCACATTCACTAACGGCTCTCAGTACTACTTCTCAGGGCATCTATGGGAAAACACTCTGTATTTCACACAAGGATCTCATCCTCCTGTGACCCCACTAGTTTTGTGAGAAACAAGCGTGAAAGTGTTAGTCGTTCAGTCATGTTTGACTCTCTGTGACCCCATGGACCGTAGCCCACCAAGCTCCTCTGTCCATGTAATTCCCCAGCCAAGAAAACTGGAGTGGGTAGCCATTCTCTTCTCCGGGCAATCTTCCCAATCTAAGGATTCAAAACGGGTCTCTTGCACTGCAGGCAGATTCTTTACCTTTTGAGCCACCAGGCAAGCCCTTTTTTGAGCTTTGTGAGAACCCTTTCTCTATTTGGGGTCCTAGTCATGACCCCAAATACCTCAGGCTAAGACCACTCACTGCCTCTCTTCAAACATGCTGGCATCCCACAGTACTACCCAGGCCCAGGTCAGACTCTTCCCAGAACCTTACTCCATTCTGGCACCAAAACAACTTAGGATACATTTAGATGTCTCAGGTATATCACTTCTATTTAAGCATCTTATTTGTATAATTCTTAGTATCAAGTACAGAGAAAACCAAGTTGTCTCTTGACAGCTTCTTCTTTCTAAATTCTTCATTTCCTGTAGTCTCTTCTGTATCATTTTAATTTTCTCTAATTCTCTTAGCTGTATTTTCAAGAATCCTTATCTATTGTTAACTTCCTTATGTCATCAACTTTTCTGCAGAATAGTTTCTGCATGTCCCTAGCTCAAATAACACTTAGCTCAACTCTGCAGACTCTCCTTCCAGTGTAATTCTCATCTGCAGAAGCTACTTATTCTTTCTCATTTCATAGTCCATGGATTCAGGAGAGATTGGCTCCCTAGAGACACTCTGGCCATTGTTCTTCCTCTGTAACATACATGTTCTTATTTCTATCAAGCATGCCACTCAGCTGTAAGATCCATTATTAACTCAGGTTGCTAGTAACTATCAACTTCCAGTCAATATCCCTTGGTCATTGATTATTTAGGGTATTTTTATCAGCCATCTTCTTTAGATAAATTCTATGGTGATGGGACTTCCCCCATGGTCCAGTGGCTAAGACTCTGTGCTCCCAATGCATGGGGCCTGGGTTCCATCCCTGGTCAGGAAACTAGATCCCACATGCTGCAGCTAAGACCTGGTGCAGCCAAATAAATAAATTAAAAAAAAAATTCTATGGTGATTCCAGGAGATTTCAGTGTACACACAGGAAATTGTCCAATAATTCTGAACCATAACTCTTGATCTTTGAAACGTCAATAATCCTCACTTTTGCCCTGCATTAGCACTCCTTTCTGGGGCAATATGGTGAATCTTGGAATCCAGTGAAACTATCCAAACTCTAAAATGCTAAACTCTAATATCAAACTGATGACAATTATTAATTATTTCAGGTGTTTTATAATCTCACTTCCACTTTACTTGATCTCTATTTGACACTTCTTATTCCATGGACCTACCAATTTCTGAAAGAATAAACTACCTTTTTACTTTTCTTCCTTCTTTACCAATCTTAGACTCTACAATTGATCATCTGAACCACTTCTGTAAAAACAGATTCCCTTCTACCCCAAATCTTCCAAATATTCATTAAAACCCTAAACTGGTTCAATACCATAATGATTTTTCTACATTTAGGTAACTGGATATTTCTTAAGCAAAGCATGCATTCATACAGGTTAGCACATTGCAAATTCACAGTTTCTAACATCTGTTGTGGTGGTATCATTAACAATCTTTCTACTTATTTAATCAGTTCCCATCAGTTTTTACACAATGACTATTTAAACTTTTTCATTTTCAATTAAACATCATATTCAACCTTCATGAATCTTTAGGAATTTGCCTCAAAAATAACCATATAATTCAATTATAGCAACAATAAAATTGAGGTTATAAAATATAATTATCTTCAATTAACATTCTTTAAAAACTTACTTAGTTCCAACTCTGTCATCTATTTCTCTCCCGTCTCAATGGTAAATAAGAACTTTTTACGTTTAGAAACTCCATCTGTGTGGTTAGCCCCACCCACTGCTCTAAGACTTTTCTAGTCGTCCTCTTTTTTTTCCTGTTTTCAACCTATCCTTTTTTCCCCTAGAAGATTCTCTCCTCCAAGCCTATAAACGTAGGATGTATTTCTTACTCTAAAAGAAAGAAACCTAGTCTGATATCATCTGCCCCATCCAATATTTCTCCACACTCCTTTGATGTATTTATTATCTCCAAATCACGCCTCAGACTCTGCAATCTGCTTTTCTCCTCTCACCATCTTTCTGAAATCGCCCAAGTTGGAATCATCAATGATTTCTTCCTTGACAAATCTAATGGGCATTTTTCATATACTTTTACTTTCATTTATTTTTACTGTTGACATCATTTCTTCCTTCTTCAAATTAATTTTTTAACCTCTATTCTTAATTTTCTATTCTTCCTTCACTATGTCCTTCAGAAACTTCTCTTTCTCTGTCTGTCACTTTTCCACACCAGAGGAAAACTCCTTGGCTTTCATTTCATGGGTAGCATCTCTGGGTGATTTCACTTTCATTTTTGCAGCTACTTTCCACAAGTAGTAAATTTACTCCTAAATCATTCTACATAGCCTAAACTTCTTTAAGCTTTAACATTATTTGATTTACTTCTTGCTAGAAGCTTCCCCCAGCCCTCACAATAATTCCAAAACCGAACTTGTCTCTCACCTAAACTGATTCCTCTCCTAACAATTCCCCCATCTCTGTTAAGGTACCACATGTACCCAATTACTCAGCCAATAAAACTAGAATGTTTCTTGACTCTTGGCTTCCCCTCAACATCTAAATCTGATTATTTACCAGGTAATATTGATTTTAATGGATTAACTCTCATCATCTATCTCTCCATCCACTACCTTACTTAGTTCACACTCTCAAAGAGCTTCTGTTATTTTAGACCAAGGCAAATACCTCAATATGTGTTTTTCTTTTTCATACACTTTACTCTCATCTATAGTCTCTAGAGTAATTTTTCTAGTGAATAAATGTGCTACAGCCTTCCTGATACTAAACTCTTCAAAGTACCTCTATCACATACAGTCTTAGATTTAAATTCCTTAACAGAGGATACAAGGTTATTCATAATCGGGACTATGTTTATCATTACAGATTCATCCCTTGCTATTCCCTGCCTTGTGATGAAGGCTCCAATAGCAACAAAACACAGTGTTTATTACGCCAGTAACTTTGCTTAGGCATGCATGCATGCCAAGTAGCTTCAGTCATGTCCGACCCTTTGCAACTCTATGGGCCATAGCCCACCAGGCTCCTCTGTCCATGGGATTCTCCAGGCAAGAATACTGGAGTGGGTTTCCATGCCCTCCTCCAGGGGCTCTTCCCAACCCAGGGATCGAATCTGAGTCTCTTATGTCTGCTGCACTGGCAGGAAGGTTCTTTACCACTAGTGCCACCTGGGAAGCCCAACTTTGCTCATACATTTCTTTAAAATTCCACCAAGATCCTACCTTACTTTACCTAAATACTTCTAATTCTTCCTTTAAGATATAGCCCTGTCATCTCCTCCATCACATCTTTATGCAAAACTTGCCACGTCCACCATCAATCTTAGTGATGCCTCAATATGCTTTGCATAGCTTTGCATGTGTGCGTGCTAAGTCACTGCAGTTGTGTCTAACTCTGACTCTTTGTGACTCCACGGACCGTAGCCCACCAGGTTCTTCTATCCATGGGATTCTCTAGACAAGAATACTGGAGTGCATTGCTGTGCCCTCCTCCAGGGGATCTTCCCAATCCAGGGACTGAACCTGCTTCTCTTTTGTCTCCTGCATTGGCAGGTGGGTTCTATACCACTTGCACCACCTGGGAAGCCCCATGTATAGCTTTAAGTAAAGATAAATACTGGGGGGGAAAGTAGGATATGAGGATAGATTTTAAAATATAAAAGATGCATTAACTGAAATAAAGGATATATCTGAGAGGGATATCAATAAAAGGTAACATGATATCCATTCCAAATATGTTTGTTTAAATTTTGAATGTGTTTTAAAATACTCAATGATCAAAGATAATTTTGTTCTGGTCAGTGTAACTTGTCCAGAGGAAAAAAGTCTTGATTCTTAATATTAGTTAAATATTTGTTTCCTAAAACAATATAAAGAAGTTTAGCAAACATTAAGCTTCTATTCATCTGTTCCAAAGAGACAGCATACATAATATTTCATTTTACAAATGTAAAGTAGAGAGGCCAATGGTTCTGATTCTTCATATTGAGGACGCCATGTTAACTATTATACATTTATTCCATTCAGAAAATTCCAGATTTTATACAGCCAAACTATGGTCCACTTGGAACTATTAACACATATTTATTCACAGAAGGGGAATTCCCAGACCATGACAGTAAATGCCATCTTGAAATACAGACTGGGAAACTGAATGCTTAGAAAGTTGGTGCCAATTTCTTTTTATTCTTTTCACAATCCTCAATAAAGAGGTCACTTTTCCTTTGAATGTTCAGTAATTTTTTCCTCCAGTATGTAATTAGAGAGAACTACATACTGAATTTTGATAATTTAGATCAAAAACCATTAGGCAAGAGAAAGAGATTGTTCCAGACTTGGACTTCGTCAAAAAGGTAAAAGAACAACGAAGCAAGGGAACTGAACTGAGGATGTTTCCAAGAATGGATTCAACCTCCAGATATGTAAGTAAAGCGAAGGTAAATGGGGGAGGGTAAAGGGGTAAAGAGAATGGATAAAAGAATCAATGAGTTAAAAGTAACTCAATGAAAGAATAAGAAAGAACCATGTGTAGTTATTGCCCAAGAATGAAGCATTTCATAATAACTATAAATGGAAAGTGATCTTTAAGAATTATATAAAAAATTAAATTTTTAAAAAAATTTCAAAGGTAGAACAGTTTCAAGTAATGCCAATATTCAGAGCATGGTCATGGGAGTGAGTGACTAACGCAGAACTGAGAGTAAATCTCCCTACCTCCAACTGGAGATAGTCTAGGGAGAGAGAGGGTGCTAAATAGATCACTCTGGTGAATGCTAACATCGACTGGAGAAGGAAATGGCAACCTACTCCAGTACTCTTGCCTGAAGAATCCCAAGGACAGAGGAGACTGGTGGACTACAGTCCACGCGGTCAAGAAGAGTTGGACATGACTGAGCACAGACACACACAACATCACTCGGGTACACGGCAGGCATTATGACAGAGAGGAAGACTAAAGCCACATGCTAAAATCTTCAGTGAATAAAATAGCATATCCAAGAAGTCAATAGACGATATCAACATGTAAGGGAAATGCATGGCTGTGTTCAGCTGCTATATGTACAAAGGTACAGGGGTTAAACAAGATGCATTAAATATTATGATAATAAATAAAGGAGAATGGATAGCTGACTGTATGAGTTTTTGTATCTTCAATAATCCCCAGAATCTCATAGTGGACTGAAGCAGGAGTCAGAGGGACTAAGCAACTCAGAAAGTTAGCAGAGTGAAATAAATGATCAAAGTCACTTTAAAAAACAAACAAATGAAGGAAATGTTAAGCTGAACATTCAATACAGTATTTACTATTTCTGTGGAATACAATACGAATGCAATAGGCAAGGAGCCTAGAAGTAGATGCAAGAATATTGGTATGGGTAATAGATTCCTAAATGTTTATTTTAGTACTATGTTTTGAAACACACACACATACTTTTGTATGAATCAAACTAATAATAATAAAAGATAATATTATTGAAAGCAACTAAAGAACTGCATTCTTACAATATCTATACAATTTTTCCAGAGTAGGCATATACTAGATTCACAAATTTGAATCATTTAAGTGACAGCAAATCTTACAGTAAGTTATTTGATAATTTTTTTTCTAAAACTGATTTTCCAAACTGTTTTCCTTTAATATAAACATCGGTGATATTATGTGTCCTGATCACAAACTAAATTATGGTACAACAGACAATTCAGAAAACTCTCTTTCAAAATAGTCCAGCTAGGCTGAGGTTGAGAAACTGAGTAAGAATATGAAATTGATAACCAACCTAGAGCTGTTCAAGGACTGGCTCTATCTATGTTGGTTTACCAAAAGAATAAATAATATGAAGCAATCTACTTATTGATAACCAAGAAAAGCAAAATAATAGAAAAAGAGACTGAGAAATGTAAAAGAAAAAAAACATTGCAATAAGCACTACCGTATAGTAAAATGAAGGCACTAAATTTCAGATATACATACAGAAAGACATCACAAAACTTAAATTATTAGGAATTTATTGTTGATACTATCTCTTATGTTTCCTTCTATATTTGTCTAAATGAATTCAATCTCAGGTATTTATCCACTAGTTTCAATTATTATCAACTCTCAGTTAACTAAACTAATAGGATAACAGTGGTCACAAAGAACCAAATCACTCTGAAACTACAGTCAGAGTGAATACAGCACATTAATTTCCTATCTGTATAGCTGAACCCACAATCACATTATCACTGCTGTTCTTTTCTCTGCCTACAGGGCCTCAAAATGTTGTCACTGAACTGGCTCAAATCCGAAAGTTAAGTTTAAACTTGAGAATCTGCAAGCTTTAGAGACCTTCTTTCCCTGCTAGATTTCCTTCTCGGAATAACTAGAGAAGTAATCCTCCTTTCTGTTAAATGTTAGATAATTTATATTTCTCTACAAGGAGAATGGTGGTAGAGTAGAAATGAACAAGGATTTTCCCACAAACCCAGTGTTCTCCAGGGTCCAGATTCATCTCCTGTAACCAGTGAGTAGATCACAGCCACCCTTGATAAAGTAACCGTAAACCTGAGGGCAGCCTCATAAACCTCCGTTCAACCTACGCACTTTTCAAAGGCTGATTTGGAGGGAGGTAGAAGTGGGTTGTTAGGACATGTACCACAATCAGCTAGTGTTGTCTGAATATCTGATTATAAACTCTTCAGAGGAAGATGAGCTGTCAACTGTGCTAATTTTTAAAATTATTGTTATTCTACTTTTCCATGTAATGATTCAAAAGTAATTTCTGGTGAATTACATTTTTAGAATCATTACAGAGATGGACCCAGCCTATTAGGGGAAAGTTATATTTTTGACATTCTAATACAATTGAATTGTTTATATATGCTTTATTTTCTACTTTTTTTACAAGGGTAATATTTCTTTATTTCATCAATAACCACAAACGTATATACAAAAAAAATAGAAGTGAGTTCATATCAATAGACAGGCACATGCAATTCTATGAACAGACTCAATTGTAAGAAAAAAATACCTGCCATCCCTGTGATGATGTTCAATGCTCTGACTGTATCTGGAGCGAGGTAGAGTAAGAAAATGACTGAAAGCATGGCAGAAACAAGAATATAAATGAGACTCAGGAAAGAAATGAAGACAGTATAGTTTAATTTTTAAAAGTGAGATAAGATAAGCAGATAGCAAGCAAAGCAAATGAAAATTGTTACTGGAAAGTTTGCTCCTTCTTCCCAATGTCCATTGTAATATGGCAGTGCTAAAGGTTAAAATAGTCTAAATATTCTAAAACAAAACACAACAAAATGTAACACATTGAGATTTAAACAAACAATATTTAAAAATAAAATCTTATCAGTTATCACAAACAGCTTCAGCACCATCTATAAAATGTATATAATACAGATGCTTCCTCATTTTGGGGGAGGAAAGATAGGAAAAGGAAAATGATAAAATCAACAGAAAGCTTGAGAAGAAAATATTAAAAGAGATAATTTCTAATACTTCTCACAGGGTATTTCATAAGGCAATTATTTCTTTTACAATCATTACTAATGAAAAGTAACTAAGAGTTTATAAAATTTCGTTTAGTAGGGAACAAATTGAATACTTTGTTTGAATACTGCTTTATTTTAATATTATTTTATTTTGAATATTATTTGAAATTAATGTTATTTTATTTGAATATTAATTTTATTTTAAAAATGTATTGGATGCTATTCTGTTTTCCAGTCACTGTTTATTACATGCTATTGATTCTGCTGCACTTCATGCCTCATGGCTTACCATAAGCCATCAAAGTAGTACATTTTCATTTTTACTCCTAAGTAGCTGATTTTCTTATTTCCATAGCACTAATATAATAAAAATTTTTTTTAACTTTCATGTCAAAACACTTAATTTTGGCATATTATCATTATGCTTCCGTAAAAATGGAAACCCACCTTGATCTCTTGCAACATCTCTAAAGAGGACATATACATTTGTATCTTCACTTGTCCTATTCTTCAACAAAGGAAGAAATCCCTCTACTTGTAATCCTACTTCCCACATGGCCTTGCTTCATTCATTTTGGTCTCATGCTTTCCCTTCCACAACCACACTTAATTCTCAAAATAAAACTTCAGTAACTTTACCTTCCTCTCTCTTCCTTTTTCCATCATAAAACGTCTTTTAGATATATCTACAATTCTTGCCATCACTTTCTCACTTTTCAGTCACACTTAAAGTTGACTGTAATTTGACTTCTGCCTCTACTATTCTCTTCAAGGTACTCTGTGAGTTTTATCTGTGAAATTCTAAAAAATCCTCTAATTTCTTCTTGATCTTCATTATGCTCCATTTATCTATGGCTTTAGACACTGATTTTCAACCTCTATTTCTGGGCACTCTCTTGGTTTTTGAAACACTATTCTCTCAGGCTATTACAAATTTGTGTGTGAGCTCAGTCATGTCCAACTTTTTGCTACCCTATGGACTGTAGCCTGCTAGATTGCTCTGTCCATGGAACTTTCCAGGCAAGAATACTGGAGTGGGTTGCCATTTCCTCTTCCAGGGGATCTTCCCAACCCAGGGATCGAACCCTTGTCTCTTGAGTCTCCTCCATTGGCAGGCGGATTCTTTAAGAGCGTCTATTAACACTTAACTATGTGCCACATATTCCATTAAAGTTTTGTCTATGTCTCACTTACTACTCATAACAACCCTTTGAGATAGGATCTAGTATTCCCACAGACAGAGAAAATTGGTTGTGATTGCTTGCGCACAGCTGTAAAGTAAGGCACACAACTGGCTTTCAAACTCAGGGCTTCCTTCAGCCAGAACTCAGGCTCTTAACATGTACACACTGTCCTGGTCTCCCACCTACTAGCTGTTTATCCATTTCACTTTTTGATTGCCTTTCTTTTATTCCTCACAGGCAGTGGTTTCCCGAGACTGTTCCTTCACTTTCTTCATACTCAAACACATTCTTTCTGGATAATACTATTTGTTTTTATAGTGTAAATTCTCACTTTGGTTTAACCTTGATTTTTCTTTGGGTTTTACATTTCCAGCAGCTTCCTGAGATCTCCACATGGCTGCTTGAGTGTCATGTAATCATTTCAGAGTAATACATGCTAATTGTGAGATATGAAAGACACTGGCCAATTTGAACATCTGAGGCTGCAACTGTATGTGAGAGAGCTGGAGCAGTAGCTTTCCAATGTTCTTTTTAAGCAGAAGACCATTTGTTTTTCAAACAAAATTTATGTCAAACCAGTATTTAGGAATCCAATAAAATCAGAATGGCACTGTCTACAGAGGGAGTAAGAAGCCTAGATCCTACCCATTTGGCTTCATCCTTAATGTGAAAGTTGGACTATAAAGAAAACTGAGCACCAAAGAATTGATGCTTTTGAACTGTGGTGTTGGAGAAGACTCTTGAGAGCCCCTTGGACTGCAAGGAGATCCAACCAGTCCATCCTAAAGGAGATCGGTCCTGGGTGTTCATTGGAAGGACTGATGTTGAAGCTGAAAATTCAACTTTGGCCACCTGATGCGAAGAGCTGACTCATTTGAAAAGACCTGATACTGGGAAAGGTTGAGGGCAGGAGGAGAAGTGGACGACAGAAGATGAGATGGTTGGATGGCATCACCAACTCAGTGGACATGGCTTTGGGTAGACTCTGGGAGTTGGTGATGGACAGGGAGGCCTGGTATGCTGCAGTCCATGGGGTTGCAAAGAGTCGGACATGACTGAGCGACTGAACTGAATTGAACTTACCTAAAAAAGCGGTCCTTCATGCATCTTTAGAACCTAGAACCCTATCATTTTAAAGAGTCTCCTAGTAGTTAATTATAATTTTTAATCCTCTTTGGCATTTAATATAATCCTTCAGGTATTTGTTTTCTTGTAATCTCAGTTCAACTGAGAATTTAAATATTTAATAAACCAAGATATAAAGTCTCAAAATTTAACTTATCCATTTTCCTTATTTTCTACATTCAATTGATTTATAATCATTGCTCATTGTAATGTCTTAATAACTCAGATTTATCCTTTGTTTCCCTTTTTTACTGCCACTATAAATCAGGCTTAACATGTCCACTGAAATAATATCCTATTAAATCTCCCTTCAGAACCCAACCCTCTCCCAATCCACCCTGTCTACAGAACTATATTTATAAATTATGATTCTGATCATGTAGGTACATTGCTCCAAATCCTTCAATGAACATCCATCGCAAAAAACAAGTACATATTCTTTAAAATGGTAAACAAACTAATTTCTAAGCTACATTCAGTCTTCATCTCCTATTACTTCCCTTTTCCCATACCATCACTTTTCATCTAGGTACAGAAGACTACCTAAGATTGTCTAAATATATTCCATACTTTCATGACTTTCAGACTATGTTCACACTCATCACTTTGCAGAGAATGTCCTATCCATCATTCCCTCTCTGTCTCCACTTCATTGCCTTTCAAAATTCTACTAATTTTTAAAGTCCAACTTCTCTTAGAAGCTCTTTCCAATAGATTCACGCAGGTAATTTCCTCTCCAGTCTGTTCCAATACTATTATGCTTAGGCCTTATGGTCTTCTACATTTTATAACTAGTTACTATATGGTATAATTACTTGGTATAATCAATTGGATCACGTGTTTATCTAGATCAGGATAATGCCTACTGTAAATCTTTGTGCAGAATGCCTAACCCACTCAGTAAATGTATTTTGAGTTGAACTCAAAAGTAAAGCAGAATTATGATCTTTTTGTGTGGAACCTACTGTTTAAAGATAGCAGTCATATATATAATCCCAGAAAATCTCTAGAACTGTAAACAAAAGATTAAAAATCTATGCAAGTATAAGAAATAAGGAAAACAGTATCAAAAAGAGATTTTTCTGGCTTTACAAAGAGTAGAAAGAGTACCCAACAGTAGTGATGTTGGGATTTACTGCATTAAAAAGGAATAGATTTGTCTCTGAAAATTACTTAAGGGTAACAAAAATGTGTAACATTCAAAGCATGTTAAAATTTTCATATTCATAGAACATATATATAATCACTCAACTTTTAATATTTTCCTTGAGAAACCTTATAATTAATTTCATCTCTGTAAAGCCAAAGAAAACATTCTCCAGGAATCCTCATCATCACGCGACAGTTTCCCTTTATGTGGTGGTGAATTTTATGTATCAACTGGCCAAGCGGTGCTCCCCTTAAACATTATTTCTGCGAACGTATGTAAAGGTATCTCAGGATGAGATTCTCGTTTGATTCAGTGGAATCAGTACGTTGCCCAGTGCAGTGCAGGTGGACATCAGGCGTGAGCCTGACCTCTCACAGCCCTCTGGCTCTCTGACCGAGACATGACTACACCATGGGCTGACCCGGTCCTCAGGCCTTCGTACTCTGACTGAATTACACCCCCACTTCACAAGTCTCCAGCGCGCGGACGGCAGATGGTAGACCCTTGTATAATTATGTGAGCCAATTCCTCATAATCTATCTATCTATCTATCACCTATCTCTATATTTATCTATCTGTCTATTATCAATCTCTCTCTATGCAGCCTAGCAATTCTGTTTCTCTGGAAAACAGTGACTACATGCTTTTCCACAGATGTGTTATACCTCTTAACCTAATTTGGTCGTGATTCCCTTTGGAGTAAAAGTATAAAAATGCATCTGTGAATATTACAGAAATCAACCATACTATTTTAGTTAAGTCCCCTAAAATTCACCTAAGATACAGAGGTCATTTGTGGCATCCACTTAGAGCAATTTAAAAACATTTTATTTACACTTCTCCATGAAAGCATGCTTACTTTTCTCCCCAAATTAATGGGCAGTATAAAATCTATGCAATAAGTACTGTCCTAAATGTACATAAGGAGTTAAAGTAAGTTTATTTTAAATATTGCATTTAATCCAATTTGTTTGAAATTTTTTAAAAATTGAGAACTTTAACTCATTGCAAAAGAATAAAGCAGGGAACCAAAACATGACTCAACTTTTTTTTTGATCTAATCCCCTTTACTTTTTTTTAAAAAACATTACATTTATTTATTTTTAATTGAAGGATAATTGCTCTACAATATTGTGTCGGTTTCTGCCAAATATCATTATGAATCGACCATAGGTATACCTACATCACCTCCCTTTTGACCCTCCCTCCCACCCCTCTAGGCTGTTACAGAGCCCCAGTTTGAGTTACCTGAGGCACACAGCAAATCTCCATTGGATATATATTTTACCTATGGTAATGTATATGTTTCCATGTTATGCCCTTCATACATTCCACCCTCTCCTTCCTCCCACCACCCCTGTGTCCATAAGTCTGTTCTCTATGTCTGTGTCTCCACTGCTGCCCTGCAGATAGGTTAAACAGTACTGTCTTTTTAGATTCAATATATATGCATTAATATATAATATTTGTTTTCCTCTTTCTGACTTACTTCACTCTGTATAACAGGCTCTAGGTTCCAATTCATTACAACTAACTCAAATGTGTTCCTTTTAATGGCTGAATAATTTTCTATTGTATATATGTACCACAGCTTCTTTATCCATTCATGTGTTGATGAACATCTAGGTTGCTTCCATGTTCTAGCTACTGTAAAGAGTGCTGCAATGAATATTGGGGTACATGTGTCTTTTTCAATTTAAGTTTCCTCAGGGTAAATGCCTAGGAGTGGGATTGCTGGGTAAATGCAGCAATTGCATTGGTTTTATTTCTAGTTTTTTAAGGAATTTCCATACTGTCTTCCATAACGGCTGCATCGATTTACAATACGCCCAACAGTGCAAGAAGGTTCCCTTTTCTCCACACCCTGTCTAGCATTTATTGTTTATAGATTTTTTTGATGATGGCCATTCTGACCGATGTGAGGCAATATCTAACTGTAGTTTTGATTTGCATTTCTCTAATAATAAGCGATGTTGAGCATCTTTTCATGTATTTACTAGCCGTCTGTCTGTCGTCTTTGGAGAAATGTCTGTTTAGGTCTTTTAACCACTTTTTGATTGGGTTGTTTGTTTTTCTGGTATTAAGTTGTATGAGCTGCTTGTATATTTTGGAAATTAACCCATTGTCATAAAATGTAAGATTACTGATCTAATTTCCTGACACACGTTGAATCTTACTAAGAAATTTAATTCTTGAAGATAAAACAAAATTATATTTATAATGAATTATCCTTCCATCGTATTTCATTAGCCTGAATATTTCCTTTTCAGTTCAGTTCAGTTCAATTCGGTTGCTCAGGCATGTCTGATGCTTTGCCACCCTATGTTCCCTTTCAGGCACTACTAGATACATGAAAAGGACTGTAAAAAAGAGATAAAAATCTCTTAAGTAATCTGCAGATTTTGAAAGCTGAATTTCCAGCAATCTCAATTTAATACCAAACTTTCCACTCTTTTACATTGTTACGGTTTTGATACTTAATAGTTCCTAAAATACACTATGATTTAAATAGTTAAAATATAATCCTGAAATCCCATGGATGGCGGAGCCTGGTAGGCTGCAGTCCACGGAGTCGCTAAGAGTCAGATACAACTGAGCAACTTCACTCTCCCTTTTCACTTTCATGCATTGGAGGAGGAAATGGCAACCCACTCCAGTGTTCTTGCCTGGAGAATCTCAGGGTTTGGGGGAGCCTGGTGGGCTGCCGTCTGTGGGGCCGCACAGAGTCGGACACGACTGAGCAACTGAACTGACTGAACTGAATCCTGGAATATAATAAATAAAAAGTTGCATTAATTTGTAGGATGAGTTTTCTTTTTCATTTACTTTCTCTCTGTTTTCAAATTTTGAGAGATGTATTTATCTCATAGCTGGTAACTGAAATGGTTTAGTAATTTCTGGTAGCTGATAGCCTGTTAAAGAGTAGAGAAATAGCATGTGTTTGAAGTATTTCAGAAATTCATATAATAAGGAAAATATGGCCTGTTCTATAAAATATTATATAATATAAACGCATTAATTGAATGAACAGAAGAAAAAAGTTTATGAAGTAATGTATCTTCTGCCAGTATTATTTTCTTCCTTATTATGCTGAAAGTATACTCTATGGAATTAAATGAAACCAATATATTTCAGTCTCTATATAGACATAAAAAATGTGTACTGTAAGATATCTATGACATATTATAGAAATACCATCTAGTACTCTATACTTATTCTAGTAGTAATTAACTCCTATAATAAATAAGCTCTTGAAATGATTTCTAACACTAAAGTCACAAGTTTGCTCCAGAAAATGATGTTCCTAGTTGCAGTACTTACTAGGACTTAACCAGAGAAATAATACAAAAAAGTAGGAGGAATGAAGAGGAAGACGACCATTACATTAATCATTTTTATTTAATATCGCTGTATGGAAGTTTCTGAATTACTTGTAATAAACCTTCTTTCTTTTCAAAAGAGAAAAGGAATTTGACTAGTACTAATAAAATGAGATGGGCAGAGAAATAAAGATCCAATCAAAATTCTATGTTTAAGTTTTCTTATATTATCTATAAGAAAAAAATATCTCTTTTTTACACCATTAAGTTTAAACAAGTCTGTGCGTGCTTAAGTCGCTTCAGTCATGTTTGAGTCTTTGTGATGCTAGGGACTGTAGTTCAACAGGCTCCTCTGTCCATGGGATTCTCCAGGCAAGAATACTAGAGTGGGTTGCCATATCCTCCTTCAGGGGATCTTCCTGATGCAGGGATGGAACCAGTGTCTCTTATATGTCTTCTGTATTGGAGGGGTGGGTTCTCTACTACTAGCACCACCTGAAAAGCCCAGCCAGGTACTATAAATTAATGTCATATAGTATCATTTATTGGGGCTTCCCTGGTGGCTCAGACAATAAAGAATCCGCCCACAATGTGGGAGACTTGGGTTAGATCCTTGGGTCAGGAATATCCCATGGAGAAGGGAATGGCTACCCACACCATATTCTAGCTTGGCAAATTTCATGGACAGAGGAGTCTGGCAAGCCACAGTCCATGGGGTTTCCTCATTTATTACCCAACATGGCCAATGTAAAAGCCACTATCTTTTTTTTTTTTAAGCTATTATCTTTATTCACAATTTTCTAGTATAGCCCCTAGTCCTTCATCCTTCTTACTGGGTCTTTCTGATGGTATATGTATATTCTGCCTCTGTATCTTTTGTTGTTGCCTAAATAAACACGCTCAGTTTTCAAGGTCCAACATATATCTTACAGCCTCTACAAACCACTGTAAAAAAACAACTGAATTGATTGACTTCTCTTTTCTCTACTTAATAGATGAGCACATTAAAATGTAAATTATTTATAAGCTAAAAGATCCTTTTAAAATGTTAAGAGGTACTTTTTTTGAGTACATACTATTCAATTGGAGGCACTGTTTCACTTAATCTACTCAACAACCCTATAAAGTGGGTATTAATATTCTAGTTTTATAGATAAGGAAATCAAGTAGATAAGGAAATCAAATCAAAGATACACAGCGATCAAGTGGTAAAAAAAATCTAAATTCAAGCCCAATGCCATTTAGTTCCAATCCCATGAAAAAGAATACATTTCATGAAATACTATAGGTCAGTGTGTCAATTCTTACTGACAAGCAAGATTAATGCACTACTCAAACTAGCTAGATTTTATTTATCATCTCAAAGGAAATTCTTTTTTAAGCTTTTAAATCAACAGTATTATTTATCAACTCTATAAATTGCAGTTCATGAGAATTCACTGTAGGAGGATTAGAGTATTCTTACCATCTATTATAAATAGTACATAAAAATAACAACGCCTTTATGCCTTCATATGCATTCTATTATTTAAAATCTTTTAGAATATTAGGATAAAACAGAAATTAAGAACCCATTGTTTAATAATGTGATAAGACTATTTACATGGATAATATTGTGCTTTTCATTTTTGATTCCTCATGTTAATGAATGATTGCAAAAATACTCAAAATTAATATAGAAATGGTTTTATAGGCCTATTTAAATGAAATTCTATTTTATTTATTTCTAAAAGGATTTAAAACAGCTCACAACGAAGAGTAATTATGATTTGTTAATGTACAAGACTCTAAAACAGTAATGAAATCACATGGATGAATTTCTTCATAAAATCTCTGAATTATTTGAACATTCTTGCTAAAGATTCATAATGTTATAAAGTAAACAATAAAATATGACATTTCAATTATGACTAATTCAAATATTAACTAATACCAAGGATGAATAGCACGTTTCTGGTCATTAATCTTAGGGCTTTTTGTCTCAAAATATCGATAAAATATTATTTGCTTGACATGACAGTGACTACTTTTGTTTAAAATTCTCGAGGTCAATTGTATTCTGTTCTTCCCTGCAAGATTCAGACCAGACCATATTGTCTTCTGAGAACATATAAAGTTCATTTTTCCATAAACTTGGAGGATTTAAAGTCATTTCAGACTTTTCCTCCCTCATCATTTGCTTAACACGCCTTTAATGAATAGGAGTTTATAAGTCACTACATGAATAATTTCAAGAAATTATCAATTTTTAAAATTTCTATTAGGTAATGCAAAACTCATTCATCCACCCTAATATGATCCATTCCTAATCATTCTAATATAGTTACTTTTCACTATTATTATACTTGATAAGTATCCATTTCTGTAGGTAACATGCCTATAATTACTTTAAAGACCCAAACTTCTATGAAAAAGTCAAATAAATTAAAAATAAATAAAACCCTACACTGACTTTCATTTGACACTAAGATACTAATTTAATCACATCCTATTTCTTCTTAGATCTCAGACACAAAAGCCAGTATCTGATTAACACTATTGAAGACTAAGATATTCCCTATATTTCTTTTGGAAAAGTATACTCCAACACAATGTTATAACTGAGTTAGATTTGGACTAGATTTAGACAAAACAAATTTATAAGTATTGACAAAAAAAATTCATATCGATTGAATCTCCAACCCTCCCCTCAGTGTTTTTACTAAATTAGTTTAGGATGCATACAAAGAGACTTCTGAGTCTGAGTTCCCTTGTTATTTCATCATAGTATTCTCTGAACAGTAAATTAAGCTTTCTATTTCTTTCTTTATCTTAAACCCACTTGGTAGTTTTGGAGAAATACCATAGCATTTTTCATTTCATATATAATCAAATCATGTGCTAGAGGGTTAATCAATTAGCTTGTTAAAAAATTAGTAAGAATTAACTTATGCACTGAAACATGCCATATTACTTCTAAGTATACCACGTTTAATAGAGAAAATTCAGAGAAGTCTTCCAAGCACAGCAGTCAACAAGTATAATTCTTTAAACTGTTTAAAAGGTTTACTGAAAGCCATGAGGAAAAACCTCTTCATGAATCAGTTTTTCTGTCTGTTTCAACAAACCAGATTTGTCTCAACATGACTATACATAAAACTCATACTGATTTACCAGATGAACATAAAAGACGTTAAATCTACTGTTTCATGAAAGTATTTTTCAATATAATAATTGGTTATGATAAAGTAAAAATAATAAAACATTATCATTATAATTTCATGTGCAAGTTCACTAACTTAACTGGCTTAATTTAACAAAGTACCAAAACTGTGAGAGCAAAATGAATTTTTTTCTTAGCAAACAAAAGGTTGTTTTTTGTTTCTTTAATTTTTTAAAATGATGTGACAGTCATAAGAATTAATGTAGATATTGTAAACGAAGCACATGGTTTTAAAAACTAAGATAAGAAATACCCAAGTTCAGGATGAAAACATTTTATGGTAATCTTTCTTCCTGTAGGCAGCAACCATAATAAGGTCTCACAATCTTTGATTAAATTTACCTGTCTCTGTCTGGAGAATAATGGTCATCCATGACACGATGTCTGTCCATTCGGCTAATTGTATTATAATGTCCGGTAGCAGAGCGTGTTCCTCGAAGTCCCTGTTCCACATTTCGACTGAAATACCAAGATCCATTAAATATCTTAATAAACCATAATCATATATTATACTAAGAAATAAAGTTTTTTTATAAAGACAGTAGAAAAAGACAAAAGATCACTGTAGTGTCAACCTCAAGTTTTTTGCTTTGTTTTAACTAATTGCACTTCTGGCTAAATCTATAAATTTCACCTGGAGATTGACAATAAAATTATAGATTGCTGCTATAACAGAGGTATGTGCCTGCTAAATTGCTTCAGTCCTGTCAGACTCTTTGTGACCCCTCCAGGCTCCTCTGTCCATGGGATTTTCCAAGCAAAATTACTGGAGTGGCTTGCCAGTTCTTCCTCCAGGGGATCTTCCTGAGCCAGGGATGGAAGCCTGGTCTCTTCCCTCTCCTCTGTCTCCTATGTCTCCTACATTGGTAGGCAGGTTCTTTACTACCAGTGCCATCCAGGGAGCCATAACAGAGGTACGACCTAAAATTAAGGTCATATCAATGGGAATGAAGATAAGGATTATGAAAACTAATAATGGATGACTCCAGGTGAATAGTAGTGATAACAAAATATGAAATATAGGAGGAAGTATAGATTTGTGTGAGAAAATGAGTTCAGCATGTTGCTTATAGACAATATATTGCTTTAGGGATAATAACTGTTAATTTTTTTAAATCTAAACTGATGTTCTTATAACTGATTAATGACTACTTTTTTAAGCTACCATTCTTGGCCTAGGTTGTTTACAAATCTTATGGGCTTCCCTTGTAGCTCAGTTGGTAAAGAGTCTGCCTGCAATGCAGGAGACACAGGTTCAATTCCTGGGTTGGGAAGATCCTCTGGAGAAGGAAATTGCAACCCACTCCAGTATTCTTGCTGGAGAATCCCATGGACAGAGGAGCCTGGCATACTACAGTGTATGGGGTCCCAAGACTTGGACATGACTGAGTGACTCAGCACATTCTTTTTCATGACAGAATAAACCTTTTACATAGCTCCTGCTATTACAGGCTTTCTGTTAAGTGCAAGTGAATCTAATCTAAAAACCATGCCTATTTTCTATTGGTGTGTTCAAATATTCATTCTCTGATAAGTCAAGAATTCTTTTTTTTTTATGAGGAAGGGTTTAATAAATTAAAACTACAAATTTAAAATCTTATTCTCTCTTGCACTTTAAATTTCAGATTACAAATCTTATTATTCTACTGACAAGTCTACCACATTTAAACAATTACTTTTCAGAAGACTTTTAATAATTTTAGTCCCATTTACAAACTTACCTAAATCTTCAAATGTTTTAAACTATGTTTATAAATTTAATATATTAAATTTTCTCTTTAATTAATTGTCTAAGTAAACATTTTAAAGTACTTAATATCCTTATAATTAAATAAGTTAAATTTATAAATATAATAAATCTTGTTCTCTTAGACAGTCAAATGCCATGTACAAGATTAACATGACAACCTAAAATTCTAAGTCTAAATGTTTAAAACTAACTCAATTACTCACTTAAGTGTTATAAGATTGTCATTCTAAGGGTTCAAATTGCCTTAAACATTGCAAGCATATAAAATGTGAAATTATGCACATATTTCCTGTTCAGAATCATTTCCTTGGTTCATACTCTAATAGCCTTTCTATAATTTAACTGGATTCATCAGAGTTTTCCTCTAAAAGTAGGACCCAGAATTGCATATTTCCAAGCAATTCTTCCCACTCCTCATGCATTTCCTTTTAGTCTTCTTATGATTGTTCTTAATTGTATTGCTCTAACAAATGTTTATCCTCTCCTATTTCTTAAAATATCAGTATTATTCATGAGTACAATTAGTTGGGTCTAACTAGATCTGCTCAATATACATATGAGACTGGAATTTATGAACCTAAAATAAAATCATATTTAGGTCATCCAGAGTTACAAAGTAGTCCATATTTCATATTACTCTCATTAAATAGGCTATTGACTAGCACATATGTTTTTCCCTAAATAACTTTTTTCTGTAAGAACCTATCTTTATAAATTTCTAATAATATTTTAAGATAAATAGGCTTATAATATCATCCTATAAAATGTTATGCTGTCTTACCTCTGTGGAGGAGGGACACTGGGTGACCAAGATCTAGTCCTTCCTATAACATCTACTCGGTGCGGAGACCCTGATGGTGAACAGTGGTTTGATGACATTACTTGTTCTGGCACTGATAATGTTGAGCTCTGAAGATCTCGACCATTGTGTCGATAATCTAAAGGTGGAAATATTAAGATTACAGTTATCCACACACTAAGATTTTTAGTATTTTGTAATTTACTGAAAACATAAAATGTTACTGAAAGGCTTTGAATATAGTAAATGTAAAGCATAATGAATAAAGCATAATGCTAAAAAAATATTTTATAAACACATAAACTGAGAAGAAATGACAAATATTCAGGTTACTATGTTCACTTGTTTACACAGTTAGTAATCTTCAATAAAAGAATTAAGCTTATTCTAAAAACATTTTTATCTCTTCATTGACCTAGAAAAGCTTCAAACAGTTCTTAACAATTATAAATGTTTAGAATAATTAACCTGACAAAAAGTTCCTACTTTCTATAGTGCATGCATGCCCAGTGCTTAAGTCGTGCCCCACTCTTTGCAACCCCATGTACTGTAGCCCGCCAGACTCCTCTGTCTACGGGATTCCCCAGGCAAGAAGGGTAAAGTTGGCTCAGTTGGTCAAGAATCTGCCTGTAATGCAGGAGATCCAGGTTCGATCCCTGGTTTGGAAAGATACCCTGGAGAAGGAAATGGCAACCCACTCCAGTATTCTTGCCTGGAGAATTACATGGACAGAGGAGCCAGGCAGGCTACAGTCCATGGGATTGCAAAGAGTCAGACACGACTGTGCGACTTTCACTTTCAGGCAAGAATACTGGTGTGCGTTGCCATGCCTTCTCCAGGTGATCTTCCCAAACCAGGGATCAAACCTGAGTCTTCTGCATTGGCAAGTTGGTTCTTTACCCACTGAGCAACCTGGGACGCCTAATTTCTATAATCTATATAGTTATTTCTTTAAGAAATAAACAATAAGAAAGCATTCTGAATATCATTTGAAGTAAATATTTAAACTTTGGTTCCAAGTATTTGAAGTTATCTTCACACCCTATTATAAACATCAAAAACAGGTTATCAGCTCTTCAAATGCATTATTAAAGTATGATATATCATGAAAAAGTTATCTCAAAAATGACACTTGATTTCAAAATGGCAACACAGAGGATATTATACAGCAGAGGGTTTTTTCCTCAATGGGTTATTGAAAGAATAACCACATAGAAAAAAAATTAATAATACTGAGACAAGAAACAATGATGTTTTATGGTGGCAAACAATAATGAGCCCAAGATAAACACTCTATATTGTGTAGGCTTGTTAAATAATATTCTGCAATAGCAAAGATTATTCCAGAGAGTAGTAATCCAAATAATGAATGATTCCTGAATTTTTTTTTCAAAAGATACATTCTTTAATAAAATGGAAAAAAATAACATAATCATTTTTTTGTCATCCTGGAAGTAGAAAATAAAAGAACTGAGATATGCCCAAAATGACATCAAGACACAGAGCTTTAATGACCTGAAGAAAAATGTTTTGGGTAAAAAACCTGATGTGGCTAGATATTTAATAAAGAGAAGAAGTTCAAAAGTCAATTAATAAAAGAACAGAATACAAGTAGGGGAAAATGCTAACAATCTCCAAGCAAAAGATCATGAGAAATATGACTTAATTGAGATTTGATTCACAAAAGATAAAACATGAAAAATATTTTTGTAGTCTTAGTGAATTAATATATTGTTCACCTTAGTGCAAAAAATGAAGGCTAAAAGGATAGTATTGAGTTTTTGTAAATGCAGCACACTAATAGCAAGCAAACTGACTCATCTCTATCAAACTTTGTCCAACAAAAATTATCAGTCACTGATGCACCTGTAGCATGTCTTACATACAACAAAAATATTTTGTTCATGGTAAAATTGGTTATGCTTATGAAATTTGCTAGGCTAATTAACCTTCAAGCAGAAGAGAATCAAACATTTTTATAATTGAGTATATTATATATAAAAACATTTCCAAACTTTATTAAAAATAGCCACTTAGCTAAATTATTAAATCATCAAACAAATTTCTAACCATAATGAGGCAATATTTTAAATTAAGGGTGGGATGATATGGGAGAATGGCACTGAAACAAGTTAATTATCATATGTCTAATCAATCGCCAGCCCAGGATTGATGCTCGGGGCTGGTGCAGCGAGATTTCCCAGGGGGAGGGAGGTGGGAGGGGGGTTCTGGATAAACCCATGGTGATATCATGACATTGTATGGCAAAACTAATAAAAAAATAAATAAATAAAATAAAAGATATCCAAGCCCCCCCCAAAAAAATAAAAAAAAATAAAACTACAATATCACAATTTCAAAATGCAGCTGTACCTGACACTTCACATAACAACAATGAACAAAATTTTTTAAAAGTGCATTCAAATATTTAATGTGGCTGTTTGTGATAGTAAAAAGATTTTTTCCACACTGTTAGTGAAATACAAAGAGGCTTTAGTTATACAGTAACTTCTCAGATTTATAATGAAATCCTTATTACTTAGTAGTTTAAAAATAGAAAATTGGTAAGTACTTATGAGACAACTTTCAGTAAGAATATTCAATTTAATACAAGTATTTCAGCAACCGGAATCATTCAGTTTAAACTGCTGTAAGGCTTGTTTGGGGGTGGGGGGATAAACAGGGTAGTCCTTTGTAACTCATTATATTTATCTGTCTATTTACATGTTCATTGTTAAATAATGATTATACTTCCTTCTTATTACTATAAAATTCTTACCTGATACTACACCAATTCCATCATCACAGTCATAATCAGAGACCTCACTATCACTTATTCTCTTTGATCCTATGAAGCAAACAATAGCAATAATTAAAATCGCTGATCATTTAAGGAAAAGAAAAATCCTCACCAACCTAAAAAGCAAATGAAAGGATTTTGAGGGGAACACTTGAGAATAAAAAATGAGAATAAAAGTCATCATGAACTCACAATCACTCGTTTTCATGTGTATTTCAATATATGAGGATATTATTTTTAAATGTGTAAAATAAAGCTCCTAAAAGAATTAAAGCTGGAAATACTATTAAACACTAAATGTTAGTGATTTGATGCTAACTGATAAAATTTATTGGTCACAAAGCCAAGTCAAAAATAGCTCAATCAGTTTTAGATGCTTTTAGACAAATGCACTTAAATGTAGGTAAATTTCAAAATACAATGTTATATTCAAAGACATTCATTATCATTTTCTAATATGCATGACTAATGAATTAAATATACACAATTCTTCATTTTTCACATTTATGCAGAGGAAGAATAAATTAAGACATCGTAAACATCCTTCCTTTATTATTTAGTTGTTTCTCTGTTGCTTTAAGAAAGATATGAGAAATAAATCATCTACAAACTGACGTATGCATTGTGAACTGTCTTATATTTTCTAAGAAACAACCTAAGACATAATAATAATAATTAATACAAATCAATAGTCCTGTGTATTTTCCTTACAAAACAAATCTGTAACAAAACTTTAAAACGTTACTCAAGCTATGGCAAATCACATTAAACTGAATTAAATAGAGCTTGATTAGCTAAATGGGTAAAGCAGATTGCCCTCACACTTAATTATGACATATATCACATATAAAAATAAACACATTATAACTTTGTAATCTTTTCTCCTACATGTGTCTGAGGAATAGGTATACTGTACATAAGAGAATCTTTTCCTAAAGCACTTCTTCCTTCCTTGGTATCAGAAAATACTTAATGGTAAAAGCAGACAGTGTTTCTATTTCAAGAGGACTTGTTTTGTCTGTCTACTTACACATTACTCATTACATAGACAAAACTCTGTTATCAGAAAATAAATGCTTTCCTGTAAGGTTTATAAAACACTGAAAGCTCATGTTGTGTAAAATAACAACAATTAAAATGTTCAGTCACTGATGCAATTCCTTTCAAGCAATGTCTTCCAACATCTGCAACCACCCCCCAGAAATATGCTCTCTCTACATTTTGCTTGTTTGTTGTAATCCCTGCCCTCCCAGGAGAGGAAGAGTCTTTTTTAACAGGAACTGCAGTTCTTGTTCTTCTCCTTTTAATGGTTAGGTATAAGATACCTATCATTTTTGGTCATGTGGTCGCAATGAATTAACTCAGCACTATTTTCCTTCCATATTCATGTGACATAAAGTTTTCAGTCAGTTCAGTTCAGTTGCTCAGTCGTGTCCGACTCTTTGCGACCCCATGAATTGCAGCACGCCAGGCCTCCCCGTCCATCACCAACTCCTGGAGTCTACTCAAAGCCATGTCCATCGAGTCGGTGATCCCATCCAGCCATCTCATCCTCTGTCGTCCCCTTCTCCTCCTGCCCCCAATCTTTCCCAGCATTAGGGTCCTTTCCAGTGAGTCAACTCTTTGCATGAGGTGGCCAAAGTACTGGAGTTTCAGCTTAAGCATTAGTCCTTCCAATGAACACCCAGGACTGATCTCTTTAGGATGGACTGGTTGGATCTCCTTGCAGTCCAAGGGACTCTCAACAGTCCTCTCCAACACCACAGTTCAAAAGCATCAATTCTTTGGTGCTTAGCTTTCTTCACCGTCCAACTCTCACAACCATACATGACCACTGGAAAAACCATAGCCTTGATTAGACGAACCTTTGTTGGCAAAGTAATGTCTCTGCTTTTCAATAGGCTATCTAGGTTGCTCATAACTTTCCTTCCAAGGAGTAAGGGTCTTTTAACTTCATGGCTGCAATCACCATCTGCAGTGATTTTGCAGCCCCCCAAAATAAAGTCTGACACTGTTGCCACTGTTTCCCCATCTATTTCCCATGAAGTGATGGGACCAGATGCCATGATCTTAGTTTTCTTAATGTTGAGCTTTAAGCCAACTATTTCACTCTCCTCTTTCACTTTCATCAAGAGGCTTTTTAGTTCCTCTTCACTTTCTGCCATAAGAGTGGTGTCATCTGCATACCTGAAGTTATTGACATTTCTCCCAACAATCTTGATTCCAACTTGTGCTTCTTCCAGCCATGTATTTCTCATGATGTACTCTGCATGTAAATTCAATAAGCAGGGTGACAGTATACTGCCTTGATGTACTCCTTTTCCTATTTGGAACCAATCTGTTGTTCCATGTCCAGTTGTAACTGTTGCTTCCTGACCTGCATACACGTTTCTCAAGAGACAGGTCAACTGACCTTTTGCAGTCCTGTGGCCATTGCTGAGTTTTCCAAACTTGCTGGCATATTGAGTGCAGCACTTTCACAACATCATCTTTTAGGATTTGAAATAGCTCAACTGGAATTCCATCACCTCCACTAGCCTTGTTTGTGGTGATGTTTTCTAAGGCCCACTTGACTTCACATTCCAGGATGTCTGGCTCTAGGTGAGTGATCACACCATCGTGTTTATCTGAGTCATGAAGGTCTTTTTTGTACAGTTCTTGTGTATTCTTCCCATCTCATGAAGTTTTAGACCCAAATGAATCTGAGGCTCTTATTGTTGCTTTGTCACTAAGTCATATCCAACTCTTTTGTGACCCCATGGACTGTAGCCCACCAGGGTCTTCTTTCCATGGGACTTTCCAGGCAAGAACACTGGAGAGGCTTGCCATGTCCTTCTCCAGAGGTTCTTATAGCACTGTTAATATGGAAACCACAGTTATCTGACAACATCTCAACAGAATGGTCACACAAGGATTTATAGAATTAGGACAGACACTGTAAATAAACTTATGAGAAAGGAAGGATAACACAGATGAGGCTATGGAGGAGAGAGTTAAGAATTGCTCAGGTGGTAATAATAATAATCATTTCACCTTGTAAATGATCAAGGAAAAAGCAATGATTATTTTAATGCTACTGGCTCAGCATAGTACATGAAGATTCCATGATTTTTGTCTTAGTCAAGGATCAAAGCTGCCTCTAAGGTAATGTAAGAATGACACCAAAAAAAGGTGAAGCTCATTTTATTAGGCTTTGTGAGCTTCCCATGTGTGTGACAGTAGGGGCTGGAGTAGGAGGCAGGGTATATATGTGGCTTGTAAATGCTACTTCCTTTCAAATCTTGATTACTTTCCTGAAGGCAGTCTTGATTTATTTTGATATTAGTCGTACAGAGGTTAAATATACTGCAGTTATGTTCTCTCTATGCGGATCTTGTCTTTTCACATTCTGATGAATTCAAGTACTTCAAGTTTAACGGCACTGAATATATCAATTTTTTCTTTTAAAACTGTTTTCACAGTCTCCTTTAAGAAATTTCCTGAGTTTCTGTACAAGCACGGAGATGCTCTTTATTTTCTTCTGAAAGTTTAAAACTGTTGCTTTCTGCATTTATATCCTTGTCTGTCTTGAAATGACTTTGTGAATGATAGGAGCTATGGATGCAAATTAACTTTTTCAATACAGGTAACACCTCAGCATTGTTTATTTAATTATCCTCTTTCCACAGTGATCTGCAATGTTACTTCTTCTGTTATAAATAAATGTATTCTCTCTGCTAGGACTTGTTTGGTGCTCTACTTGTTTTCCTTGTACAAGCTGATTATCTATAAACTAATAACTCACTGTCTTTGTTATTACAATGTTATATATTGAAATGCAAATCATTCACCTAATTATTCATATCTTTGATCTTTTCCTCCACTCTTTGCTCTTCCATTTAAATTTTAGATTCAAACTGCACAAAAAAAATTCTAGTGGGATTTTGACTTGATAAATACATTAAATCAAAACATCAATCAGGGAGAAATGACACATTTTACAGCATTGTTTTAGAAGCCTTGAATACAGTATTCTCTTCATTCAAAGTTTCTTTAGGACCTCTCTGAAATTTTTTAACTTTGGTCACTCAAATTTTCTTTATTTGTTGGATTTGTCCTTTGTATCTTATCATTTCTATTGATTTTAGAAATACTGTTAAAATGATGTTTTCTAACCTAATTGCTCATAAACATAAATGCAGTTTTATTGTATAATAATGGTAATCAACTTGTTAAAGTCTCATTTTTCCTTGTAGTAGTAGTGCACTAACCATGTGTGCATGCTCAGTGGCTAAGTCATGTCTGACTATGTGACCACATGGACTGTAGTCTAACAGGCTCCTCTGTCCATGGGGTTTTTCCCAGCAAGAATACTGGAATAGGTTGCCATTTCCTCCTCCAGGGGATCTTCCTGACCCATGGGTCGAATACACATCTCCTGCATGGGCAGGCAAATTCTTCACCCCTGAGCCACCTGGGATATACCACCCCCCCTTATTTTTAATGGTTTAGTTAGTATTTTCCTATGGAGGCAATCTTTCTTTCCAGTCCTAATGCCTTTTTTGTTTTTCTTGTCTTTCTCTCCTAGTAAGTTCAATACTGGAAAGAAAAAGAACTTTTACATTTCTTTCTAATTCTGATTTTAAACAGAATTTTTCTAATATTTCTCCATTAGAAGTGATATCTACTGAATTTACATCCTATCAGATTGAGGAAAATCTTGTAAGTTCAGTGAAATTTCATGAACAATTTTCAATTTTTATTTACAATTGATTCTGGCTTGTTTCCTTCCTTGTACTAACCTTTCGGCTTAAAATCAAAGTTACACTAGCCCAGCTAAATATAGAAAATTAGTCCTATTTTATTCTCTGGGACAATTTATGTAGATTAAAAAAATCTGTTCTTTGAAATTTTGATAGAACTTACCTATAAAATAACCATTCCTTTGTGGGAATATTTTAAATTACTAATTCCATTTTATGGTAGATGTAGAATGACATATTAATTCAAGGTTTAGTAAATCATTTATTTTATAAGAATGTCTTCACTTTAAGTTTTCAAAGTGTTTGGTACATTTCTAATTTTATTTTATAATGTATTTTCTGATATATCAATCATATTACCATTTGAATACTAACTGTACCTTGTTTTTATTCTGCCATAAATTTCATCCCAGGTTTATTTTGTAATTCACTTAAAGGATTAAATTTTGGGCTTCATAATCCTAACTAGAAATTTGTTTCTTATTTTATTGATTTTTGCTCTTACTTTAAGGCTTTCTTTCCTTGGATTTTTATGACAGAGGACAAGATGGCTGGATGGCATCACCGACTTGATGAACATGAATTTGAGCAAGCTCCAGAAGTTGGTGATGGACAAGGAAGCCTGGCATGCTGCAGTCCATGGGGTCGCAGAGTCGGACAAGATTGTGCGACTGAACTGAACTGATTCTTTTTCCTAAAAAACTGGATGAATACATTACAATTTTCAAGCTTTGAACACTTTGTTAATGTAAGCATTCACTCCGAGTACTTCTTTGCATTACACAAATATTTGTATGTAAATATGCATTAAATTTTCTTCATGGATCTAGAAGATATTTCTGTACTTGATTAAATTTAAGACACTACTGACTGATTAATCCATGACAGATGCAGACATAATAGATCTTGAAAAAAATGTTCTTTATAGTTTGTGTCCATTTTTAAAATTTATCAAGGGTATGGGTGTAACATATCTCTTTCTTTAAAAATTGATACAGTTGATTAGCCTAAATCATATCAATTCTTTGAAATCTGTCAAAAATGTATTGAATAGCATATTAATAATTCTTAAAAAAGTTTCTTGTATATAAGAGAGGAATATGAATTCATTAAATGTTAGGTTCAGAGTTCTTCAACCATGAGATTAATCTTTTAATTCCATGGTTTATTTTGTATTGTCCCTAAATATTTGTTTGTTTGACCAATAAATGGTTGAGAGAGAACTGCATTGCACTTTCTTTTAATGGTTGTAAATTTGTTGATTTTTCTCTCTAGTTCTACTTTAATGGTTACTGAAGCTGTTTCATTTATACATGCAAGTTTTAAATTATTTTAATAGACATAGATAATCATTTGAAAAAGTTTAACCTCGATTATGACAATATGCCTCAGGAAACTAGTAAGAAGGAAACTTCTTCAAACTGATAAGAGGCATTTACAAAAAACCTGCAGCTAACATAACCCTTAATTATTAAATACAGAATGCATTCCCCCTAAAAGAAAGAACAAGCCAGTGATGTCCACTACAACCCCTTCAATTCAATATTGTACTAGTAAAATATAAGGGAAATAAACGAAAGGCATACAGACTAGAAAGCAAGATGTAATATGATCATGTAAATTAAAAATCTTAAGGTAACTATAAAAAAATTATTAAGACTGACTAATCAATGAATTAGGATGAGATGGCTGAATGGCATCACCGATTTGATGGACATGGGTTTGGGTAGACTCTGGGAGTTGGTGATAGACAGGGAGGCCTGGCGTGCTGCAATTCATGGGGTCACAAAGAGTCAGACACGACCGAGTGACTGAACTGAACTGAACTGAACTGAATCAATGAATTTAGCAAAATTCTAGGATACATAGTCAACATACAAAAATGAACAGTGAAAAATTAGAAACTTGTTTTCAAAACCACTATCATTTACAAGAACATCCAAACACGTGAAATATTTAGGAATACATTTAACATAAAATGTACAAAACATGTATGGCCCAAACCACAACAAATCACTGTATTAGTTTCATACGGCTGCTGTAACGCAGTACCAAACACTGTGACATTCAAAACAACAGAAACTTATTGTCTCGCAGTTCTGGAGGGCAGAAGTCCAAAATCAAGGTGTCGGCAGTGCCATGCTCACTCTGCTGTGCTCATTCTCCTCCTAGGGAGGAATGCTTCCTGGTTCTTCTGGCTTCTAGTGTTCGCCCACAGCCTTTGGCATTCTTTCACTTGTAGGTCCACCACTCCACTCACAGGGTCATTTTCTCCCTGAATGTCTTCAGATTGTCTTCCTCTGTGCATGTCTGTCTCCATGTTCAAATTTCCTCTTTTTATAGGGTCACCAGCTATATTTGATTAGGGTTTGCCCTTGTGGCCTCAGGAAAACTTGATTACCTCCGTAAAGACTCTATTTCCACATAAAGTCACAACTGAAGGTACTGGTTAGGACTTTAAGAACATATTTGGGAACACAGTTCAACTCATAACAACTGCTGAAAATTAAAGAAAATTTAAATAAATGGAGGGATTTTTCTGCAAAATGAAAAACCAGAAGTTGTTAAACTAACATTCTCAGAGGGCTAAGAAAAAACAAAAATCATTCTCGAATTTTATATAAAGCTAATCTTTCCACCAGGAATGAATAAACAAAAATATATGCAGAGGATCAAAGCCTGTTTCCAGTTCTTCATTGAAAGAACTTCTTAAAACATGCATACCTCAAAATAGAGAAATTAATCCCAGAAGAAAGGGATTAAAAAAAGGAGAGCAGAGAGAGTTGTAAAAATTCAGATAAATAGAAATAAACTCTGAAGTAACAAGATGTCAGTAATTATAATAATTACTAATTTAGAAGCAGAGGTAAAATACTGGCAGTAATGTTTTAAATGGTAGGAGTGTGGTTGTGAATCAGATTGATTTTTAAAGTTTTGGTTTGGTTAGGAAAAAAGGTAACAATGTTAGTATTACTTTGTTAAGGGTACATGTTATGATTTCAATAGCAATACTAAAAGAATAAAGATTAAAAATAAAAAAGCAGAGTGCACTGAATACATTAGAAAAAATAATTACCTACATATATATATTGGTTTGGGTATGCATAGAATGTCTCTGCAAAAATATAGATGCTGGTAACAATGGTTCATTCAGGAAAAGAGAACTAGATGTTTGAAAAAATAAGGGCAATAGATTTTCTTTCGCTATACACACTTTTGAATTTATTCCCTATGAATATATTAATTAAAATCAATAACAAAATTTTGCATGTTTTATCTGTAGATGAAAAGCATTTATTTATGTTCTCTATTTGTTGGGAATATGTTCTATTAATTCAAGTTGGTTAACTGCATAGTTCAAATTTCTGGGAGGCTGTTACTATAACTTTGGTTTTTTAACTTCTCATTTCACTTTTTTCTGATTTTTATAATAGGTGTGACATAACCAAGTCGCTCCTTGGCTCCTGCTGGTTCTCCTTCTACCATTTCCTCCAGGCCTGTGTCAAGCACAGCTGCACACACAAGACACCAGCTTCTTCAGTCAGTCACCCACAAGATCATAGAGATAGACATTGGTTCTAATTTGTCCTCATAGGGTCTAGTTTTCTTTGATTAACCTGGTTTTCATGCATGTTTTCTTTCCAACCTGATCTATGACCAACCGTAAACTTTGGGACCCCTATTGGGTGAACTTCTCTGCTTTTCACTAGCTCTACTTCGTGGTCTCTGGCAAATGATTCTATTCAGATTCTTCAATTAAATGATTTGCAAATACTTCATTATCTTAACAGTGTCCTTTAAAGAAAAAAGACAAAACCTTTTTTACTTTGAGGAAATCCAATTCATTAGTTTCTTACTTAATGGAACACAATTTTGGGGTCCTAAGATATCTCTGACTATCCAAAGGTGACAAAAGTTTTTCCTAGGAGTTTTATACTTTTAAGGTTTCTGTGTGTGTATATGCTCAGTCGTATCTGACTCTTTTTGACCCCACAGACTGTAGCCCACCAGGCTCCTCTGTCCATGGAATTTTCCAGGCAAGAATATTGGAGTGGGTGGCCATTTTATTCTCCAGGGGATCTTCTTGACCCAGTGATTCTGCATTGGCAAGCAGATTCTTTACCACTGCGCCACCTGGGAGTTTCATAATTCTAAGGATTACGTTGATGTATTCTGAGTAAACTTTATAATGGTGTGAAATGTGGAGAGGTTCAGTTTTAAAATCACTTGACCTTTTGTACCTGGCATTTTATTTAGCATGATTTTTTTTTAATTCAACCACATTGTTGTATGTATTAGTACTTTTTACCCTGTTATTTATGGTAGTCTGCTATAAATGAATACTACATTTTGTCCATTATGAATAATGCTATACACTCATGTACAAGTCTTTGAGTGGATATTCATTTTCATGTCACCTTCCTGTCAGTGAGTTGCTGGGTTAAATGGTAAATTAATTTTTTTTTAATAAACCATCAAACTCTTTTCCAAAGAACTATACCATTTCATATTTCTAGCAGTAAATATATTAGGGTTTCAACTACTCAATATCCTTGCCAAAATTTGTTATTATTCTTCTTTAGTATTTTATTGATTCTAGTGGGTATGAATTGATAATTTCATGTGATTATAAATTATATTTCAGTAGCAAATAATGATTTGGGGCATCTTTTCATGTGCTTATTTGTCATCTGTACATCTTCTTCCATGAAAACATGATATAAATTTTTTTGCCCACATTTTGATTGCATTATTTGTCTTGTTAATGAATTTTAAGTTTTGTTTATATATTGTGGGTGCAAGTCCTTTGTCAGATATATGATTTGCAAGTGTTTTCTCCAAAATACTTTGGAGTGGCTCATCTTTTTACCTTCTTAATGGTGTCTTGAAACCAAACATTTTAAAATTGTATGAAGTCAAATTTATTTCCTCATTCTTCTATTGATTTTGTTTTTGGTATTGTATTAAAGACACCTCTGCCTAGTGTAAGGTAATAAAGATCTCTCCTATGTTTTTTATTAAGAGTTTTATAGTCTTAGCTTACAGTCAGGTCTTTGATACATTCTTAAGTTGATTTTTGTGGATGGTGTGAGATAGGTTCTAAAATAATCTTTCAACGTATGGATATTTGATTGTTCTTGCACTATTAGTTATAAAGACAGTACTCACTGTCAAAATTGTGTTGAGTTTATTTTCTCTCAATAAGATTTTCTATTTGTGATTACTTTTAAAGAACTTAATTTTAAGGTGCCTTGGTATATTATTTATGTTTCTTGTGCCTGAGGTTCAGTGACATTCCTGGATATGTTGGTTTATGGGTTTCCATCAAATTTGGGCAATTGATCAGCCATTATTTTTTCAAATATCTTTGTGCTTAGGGACTTAGGGAGTTACATTACCTGTGTATTAGATAGCTTCAAAGGTCCATATAGTCAAAGCTATGGTTTTTCCAGTACTCATGTACAGATGTGAGAGTTGGACCATAAAGAAAGCTGAGTGCTGAAGAATTGATGCTTTTGAACTGTGGTGTCAGGGAAGACTCTTGAGAGTCCCTTGGACTGCAAGGAGAGCCAACCAGTCCATCCAAAAGGAAATCAGTCCAAAATAGTCATTGGAAGGACTGATGTTGAAGCTGAAATTCCAGTACTTTGGCCACCTGATGTGAAGAACTGACTCACTGGAAAAGACCTTGATGCTTGGAAAGACTGAACGCAGGAGGAAAACGGGATGACAGAGGATGAGATGGTTGGATGGCATCACTGATTCAATGGATATGAGTCTGAGCAAGCTCCAGGAGTTGGTGATGGACTGGGAAGCTTGGCATGCTGCAGTTCATGGGGTTGCAAAGAGTTGGACACAACTAAGCAACTGAACTGGATTGTTATAGCTCTTATTTAATTTTGGTTCATTTATGTCCTTTTAACAATTCTTTTTTTCCTTTTCTACATGCATGTGTATTTTTAATTGCATGTCAGCCATTGTGAATTTTACATTGTGTGTTGGATGCTTTTATATTCCTTTAAATATTTATTCTTAAGCTTTCTTCTACATGGAGTTTTCAAAGAAACACTGATCCTTTCAGTTCTTGCTTTAAAAAAAATTTTTAATGTTATACTGTGTTTTATGGCTAACTGTGTTTCACTACAGAGGTCAGACATTTCTGCATACTCAACACAATGTCCTGTGAAACTTGATGTTTCCAGACTCACTGGAATAAAAAAAAAAAAGACCCAATTCTCAGGTATTGTTATTTCTAATCCTTTTGGGTGGTTCTTTCCCGAGCATTGGGTAGTTTCCTCCATTCATTCATTCATCAAACTCATCTGAACACTTGAGAGGGATTTTCTGTGGGTCTTTGCGTCCTCTCTCTGTATAGTTCTCTCCTTTCCCGTAGTCTGGCTCCTGAATTCAGCTCCATCTCCCTAACTCAGGGAATCCGTAGGTTCCTTCTGGGCTCCTCACACTATGCCGTGTGCAGGAACTTCTCTTAAACAGAATTAGGCAAGGGCAATTATAGGGTTCAACCCATCTTAGTTCTCTTAGTAGTTCTTAGGGTTCTCTTAGCAGTAGCCTGATGCCCAGTGTTACTCAAACAGTTGTTTCTTGTACTTGTCCCTTTTTGTTGTTGTTGAAGGTGGGAAGGAAAGTCCAGCCTCTTTTACTCAATTCTGGTTGTAAATAGTAAGTCCTTCTTCACTTACCTCATTTTCATTTAGGGACTGAAAATTCAGTTCATTATTCCTGTGGTTTTTAAATATTTTTTTTTCCTAATCTTACTTAAGAAGTTAATTTTTTAAATACAGAAGTTCATTAGACTAAATTTAAAATATTAACCTTACTAAAATTGTTAAAAACCAAGAAAAATCTCAGTATCCAGTTAAAAAACTTGCCATCAGTTTCAACAGCTTGGCATACACTCTATGCATGTATGAATTTAAAAGTCATAATACACTGGAGTAAAAAACCCTAAATCTATTAAGTTTTCCTTAATAGATATGAAAAATGGCTAAAATGATGGAAACTACAGCAAGCATTGCAGTTTTAATTATATTTTAATTTAACATACTTAGAACATTTAACACTATTCCTTCATAACTCAAAAATATGGCAAATTGCATCCATATATATTCAAAAGCTCTGAAACAGTGCACATGATAACACAATAATACACTAAAACATACTTCATTGATGAAATAATACCATACTAAATGAGACAAGAGTAGACACACTAAAATCACAAATCACTTTCAACAAAAGGTTTTTAATACCAAAATAATAAAGATGTCAACATGGGAGATACTGGAAAAACTCTATAGGTAGAAAAAGAAAGCTAGTGACATTTTTTCTAGGAATTTTACATATGCACAATAGCCAGACAAAGCACAAAACAAACCAATCAAACTGTGCATATGAATTCATGCATTAAACACTGCATGCTAAAAGTTACCTGAATTATATGAACATAAAGCTTTATCTGGAAAAAAAATTAAAATGTCAAAATAAATTTAAAACTCTTTCTATGCAAAAGGGATATTAAAATCTAATTTCTGCTTCACACTACTGACTGTCATTTAACATTTTCATTTAAAAGTTTAAAAGGCCATACTAATCAGAATAAAATAATGAAGTAAGATACATCATATCTCAATTAGTAAAAATTTGAATTATAAATTTTAGTAGGAGCTTTGAATACATGAAACAATTAGAGGCTAAGAGAGAAGCACACATTAGAGAAGGTACATAAAATAAAAAATTAATAATAGGCCTGCTCTGCATACTAATGATTATCAATTCTATTCTATATTATGTGGTCATACAACATACCATTAAATGTAAGACATAACTGTTACACACAGAAATTTGGCACACGAAAAGAACTTAAATTGAAGAGATAATAGACAAACATTAATTTTGGAATTTCTGATTTTGGAAAACGTATATCTTAAAACTGATTTCTTTGTGTACAAAGAAAACTGAAAATTCATAAAGAACAAGCTATTTTGACATTCTCATTCAATAAGAAATATAATTCGTAGAAATCATCACAGGTAAGTTAGCAGAATACAAATTAGTTAGGTTCATCTATTTCTAAATATTTACCAAGTTTCAAAAGGTAGCACAGTATTAACAAATTGTTTTTACATTTAAAAGAAGAGTAAATTATCATCTAAATAAACATCAGAAATTTAAAGGAATCTATAAACTATCATGCCAAAAAAATACTTAGTGAAAAAATGCCATATTATCTGGAAAAAGTAAATATTTATCCTAACACATCTATGTTGTTAGCCGAAAGACAATAAATCACAGGAGGACAAAATAGGTTCTCTAGTTATTATGGAAGCTTAGTTTCTAATGTTTAATTAAAAATTTTAAATGTGAATGACAATTCTAAACTTACTTAACATACATAGAAGTAATACACTATCCTTTACTATACATGATTAATCTGTCCCATTGGTAATCTATACGTTGCTGGAATTATATAAAATATTTTGAGGAAAAAAAAAACTTTTATTCTGGACACTACAAAGGGATTTCATAAAACATAATATAAAATTGTGGAAATCAGAAAAATAGTAGTTAAATAATTTAAGTGTAGTAACATTTTATCAAGGGCATGTTTTCATAAATTAACAAAAAACTTAATCAACTAGATTAAACTAGGATATAAAAAAAATCAACACAAACTCTGTTTCATTTGAGAAACACTATTAATCATCTGGTTTCAAACTTACCACATTTTTATAAAAGAAAGACTATATTCATCATAAATGCTGTAAGGTAAGTTTGAAACCAGATAGATTAATAGTGTTCCTCAAATGAATTAAACTTTGTGTTGGTTTTTTAAAAAATCCTAGTTTATGATAATCTTCTCTCAGTTTCCTTCTATTACTTTCATATATCAGCTTGGTTGAGTATTTATGTTTTCTAGTCCCTTAACATTTTCAATTTTGTTAATTCTGAAATTAATTTTAGTATACAATATAAGGCAGTGGTGTGCTGGTAAAGGTTTGACAACTATCTCTCTGGTGGAAAAAAAAGGACTTGATTTCTAACACGTGCCTATTTCCATAGTGTAAAACTCCCATACAGCCAGTTGCAAGCTACCAAAGTCACTGTACGTGAAGGGAAGAGATGAATATACATTTGGCTCTATCTCCAGCATAGCATTGGAAAAGAATTGTTGACCAATTATATTGAAATGAAAATATAATCAGAAGAAATAATCCCAGAGGACGTTAGTATGGTAAACAAAGTAAAAAGACTTACGATTTTTCAAGACGTTTCAAATTCTTATTATACCACAAAGAAAAAGACAACTCTGAGAGTAACAGCAATTTTTATCCAAAAAAGAAAGACAATGAAAATAAGAAGAGAGAAAATTATAACAATTTTCTAAACAAGAAAAAAGGCAGAAGAAGTATTTTAAAAACTATACAAAAACATATCACACATAAATAGCTGATATTTCAAAATTGTCATATAAAGAGGTAATCACAAAGCATGCAGCAAAAAACTGTAGGAAAATCATGAGTTAATAAATAAAACTAACATGCTACTTTATAAAAGATTTAATTTAATGCCTGGCGTTCGGCAGTCTGTGGGGCCGCAGTCAGACACGACTTAGCGAATGAATAACAACAAACAAAACTTTAAATTGTAATATGAATTGTTATATAATATTTCCTTAAAACATTGAACATAATTGTAAATCTCACTAAATATTTATATCAAAAAAGTATTTTACATGCTGATACAATTAACATTTTCACTGGCTTTAAAATTCTCTGTAGATATCTTTGTATCATATCAAATACTGTTTATTAAATATTTAGAATAATGATATTCATAATCATATTGATTTGCCAACACATGCAAAATCATATTAATATATCCAAACCCTAGTATTTAGAATGGATTATATTTAGTAAAAAATATTCTTGGAATGTTTAGTAAAAAATAAAAATATATTTTTGGAATGTTCTCCCTTCTTCATGTCATTCTGCTGTCTGTGTTCTTTAAAGGTAACTTTGAATCAGAAAACTTTGTTCTTGGGAACAGTGTCCAGGTATAACAATGCATCCTTGATAAAACTGAGAGTATGTGCATTGATAATATATAATGCCTTTTTTCTCAAGAACATTACAATGAAAGTATAATTTCATATCCTTCCTGCATCTTGAACGATCTGGACATTATGGGTTAATGACAGATTTAACTGATCTAAGTTTACTAAAGTGAAAGTGAAAATTGCTCAGTCTTGTCAAACTCTTTGAGATCCGGGAGACTGTAGCCTACCAGGCTCCTCTGTTCATGGAAATCTCCAGGCAAGAATACTGGAGTGGGTTGCCATTCCTTTCTCCAGGGGATCTTCCAGATCCAGGGATTGAACCTGAGTCACCTGCTTTGCAGGCAGATTCTTTACAGTCTGAGCCACCAGGTTTACCTTGTCCTTCTCTATTTCAAAGGTATTGAATGAAGAATTTTCTGTCAAGTACTCTGTTGTTAAGAGGACCCCTCAAATAGTTTTTTAAGTCATTTATATCATTATATCAATTATATACCACTCAGAGGTGGTCTTGTGTGATTTTCTCTTTTTATTACTATTGGTCTAATAAATATGCCCTTGGGAAGAAAGGAACAATGAAATAATCAATTCAACTACCAAGAAGTATAAGGCTTAATTCATTTTTAGTATATAGAAATGCAAGTGATTTCTGTGTGCATTGATTTTGTATCCTGCAAATTTATTAAATTCACTGATTAGCTCTAATAATTTTCTGGTACTATCTTTAGGGTTTTCTGTGTTACAGTATCATGTCCTCTGCAAACAGTGAAAGCTTTACTTCTTTTATGATCTGGATTCCTTTTATTTCTTTTTCTTCTCTGATTGCTGTAGCTAGGAGTTCCAGAACTACATTGAATAATAGTGGTTAAAGTGGACGCCCTTGTCTTGTTCTGATTCTAGGGGGAATGCTTTCAGTTTCTCACCATTGAGACTAATATTTGCTGCAGCCTTATCACATAGGGCCTTTACTATGTTGAGGTAGGTTCCTTCTATGCCCACTTTTTGAAGAGTTTTAATAAAAAATGGTGCTGAATTTTGTCAAAGGCTTTTTCTGCATCTATTGAGATCATCATATAGTTTTTATCTTTCAATTTGTTAGTATGGTGTATCACATTGATTGATTTGCATATATTGAAGAATCCTTGCATCCCTAGAATAAACCCAGCTTATCATGGTGTATGAACTTTTTGACGTGTTGCTGAATTCTGTTTGCTAAAATTTCGTCAATGATTTTTGCATCTATGTTCATCAGTGATATTGACCTGTAGTTTTCTTGTTTTGTGTTGTCTTTGTCTTGTTTTGGTATCAGGGTGATAGTGGCCTCATATAAAGAGTTTGGAAGTATTCAAACTCTTAAGTTTTTCACTGTCAGTATTTAGAATGAAATATTTTAACAAGTTTAAGACAAATAATCAAAAGATTATACTATTTCTTAAACCTGCATAAAGGGCATTACTATAATCAATACAGAACAAAAGACACTAAAGTTTTCAAACTCCACCTCTTTCTTCAAAAATATTGTAAAATACTTAATATTTTAAATGATTTCAGAGAGTGTTTTCTGTCAAGAATATAGCTCCTCTGTCTTTTTAAAATTAAAATTTATGTTCATTATTTTAAGGATCACAATTTATAAATAAGTTTTCAAATAAGGAAAATGATTAGATGTAAAAACATTGCAAGATACTAATTAAAGCTTACATTTTTTATTGCAGATATTTTCATACTAAATAGACAAATAGAGGAAAGCCATTTCCCCCTAAATTTTTCATTGCAATTGACTGCTTTCTCTAATATTTACTACATTTAACTTCCTCCAATTCCAAAATACACGTCTACATTTATAAGCAACATAGACATTTGTTTATATGCTACAATGAAGAGAATTCCCTCCCCTCAAAGCACATTTTTCCCTTGTGTAGCACATCAGGAGAAGTAATAAATCATGTCAAGATACTATGCCTTTCATTCTTCTACCCTCAGTTTCTATTTAAAAGTTAAAATCTCCTAATCCTTAGCCTGGCACACAATGCTTTCTGCAGTGAGTCTCATCATAATAAATTCCCTTATGTCTCTACCTTCCCAAACTTACTGTTCACTTCCCTTACATCCATTTATTAAAATTCTACTTATTCTTTTCAGATCTAGCTAAAATGCTCATCACAACTTGCACTATTCTCTCATATTTCTAAATTACTATAGCACTCCATAAAAGCTTACAATTTTAATTTTATAACCCTCCTTCTTATACATGACTTTAAAAATTACACAAAGTTAGAAATTAAGTTTGGCATGAACACATACAGAGATAGAAATTATGTTTTATTATAGACTTTTATGTTTCTTTGAATTAGGGACATACATCTTCCAGGACGGAAAGCTATGAGAGATGGAGACACTATAGGCTTGCTAATGAGATTATGCTAAAAGAAAGGGGAGTGTAGATGGCTAAAAAGAAGGCAAAACCCTGCTAAAGGACAAGATTTGGCAGAATCTGCAAGGAGACAATGGTTAAAGAGCCTTGTAAATAACAGGAACCCAGGCTCTCACCCTTCTCCAGAGTCCAGTGATATTTTAGGATTCCAGGATAGTAGCTACATGAAGTACTCGAAAGTTGGATGCTAAGCATCAGCGCAACCAGCATTAGTAACAATTTCAATGTGTAGACCTGGTTTCAGAAACCAGTGCACACTGGGACATACCAGTGAAGCTCAAAGGAATAAAAATTAGTGGGTTTTTCTGGAATGTTGTCCTTTTTTAGGGCTTTCTAGAACCTCGGTTGAGAGTTGAGAGTAGGTAAGGAGAAGGAATGACTGCTATGTGACTATAAAAATGGGAACTTAAGAGTCAGATTAATTTTTTTTAAAAAAGTATATTTCACAGACAAGTTTGTAAATAATGGTTTTGCTTGATACTTGTGAATAATGTACCTTTGGATCAATCACAATGTCAAGCACCATAAACATAACAGGTGACTAACTATTTGTTGATGTCATTAAAATAACGAGGATCTTGAAAGAAAGTAAGAAGGAGAAAAAAGACAAATCAAAATTAAATGATGTATAAAATATTAAGCAAAATTTATAAGAAGTTACATGTTAATTTATAAATTATCCCAATAAAATATAAATTTTTTCAGATGGATTTTAGAAAATAAAGTTTACATTGCTTTCAATAAACAAATCTTAAATACAAGTACATACAGAGCTGAAAATAAAAGGATTGAGAAAAATATGCCGTACCAAAAAAAAAAAAGTAGCTGCAGCAAGAGTAACATCAAACAAAGCATGCCTTAAGGAAAAAGCATTCCTAAACAAAGAGAGGCATTATGAAATGACACAATTATCAGTCTACCAGGAAGAAAATACAACAATTCTAGTTTTGTATGCACCTAATAACATATCCTGAAAATATGTCACAAATAGTGACAAATCACAGGGTGGAGATTTTAATATACCTCTCTCTATAACTGATGAAATAATCAGATGAAAAATCAAGGGAAAAACCCCAGAATATTTGAAAAATGAAGTTAATATACCCAATAAACAACATATGTTGAACATGTACCAAACAATGACAAGATAAACATTATTTTAAAGAACAATTACCAAAATTGATTACATACTATACCATAAAGCAAACAGTTAATTTTAAAGACTGAAATTATTCAAAGTGCATACTCCTACAAGAGGGTTATTATGCTCAATTTCAATGTTTTACAAAATCCTAGAAAATCCCTAAAGTTTGAAAATTTAACAATATATTCCTAAAAAATCCACAGGTAAATGAAAGTACAATAATATATTATCACATCACGTTAAAAATTATCTATGTATCGTTCTGAAGAAATGACAAGAAACAGATGAAACTTAAAGGAAAAGACACAAATAATAGGAAAAAAAATTAATGGAAAAGAAAAGAAATATACAGCCTAAAAAGTAACAAACAAAAAGTTTACTGTTTGAAAGACTAGTAGAATTGATAGCTCATCAGCAAATCTGACCAAGAACAATAAAAGGAACAAACCACCAATATAAGGGAAAAGAGGACATGACTACACATTCAATAGACACTAAATAGACAATAAGATGCTATTATGAACATATTTAGTGCAATTTTTTTTCAAAATTGGAGAAATATTCAAATTCCAAGAAGAATCCAACCTAACAAATCTGACACAAGAAAACATAAAATTTTGAATAGTTTTAGATCTAGTACAGAAACTGAAAATGTAATTCAGCACCTACAAAGAAGTTGCCAACCCTGGTGAATACTTCTAAACATATACAGAAAAAAAATACCAATAATATACATATTCTTTCAAACAAAAGAAAATGAAGAACAATTTATGAAGCCAGAGGAGCACTGAAATAAAAGCTCGACAAGGATATTACAAAAAAGGAAAATAAAAGACATCAAATTTAAAAAAAGTAAAATTTCCTAATATTTTGTATGAACCCAGCAGCAGCATGGATAACAAAAGCAAATACGATGTTACAAAAAGAAAGAAATAAAACTCTCCTCCCTTCTCTTTCTCAGGAATACAGATGCAAAAATTCTACACATATTAACAAACTGAATCCAGAGACAGATAAAATGATAACGCATCATGAGATACTTGGGTTTATTAAAGGAATGCAAGATAATTTTAACATTTAAAATCAGTATAATTTACCAATTAGTAGAATAAAATTATATATCATATAGTTATATCCACCTACACAGAAAAAAACTAATATGATTCAAATCCATTCATGATTAAAACTTTTCATCCAACTAGGAATTAAATAGAACTTCTGGAATCTCCAAAAGTAGCATAAAAATCTTGTAAAAATATCAAGAAATATAAATGTAATATAAATATAAATAATCCCAAAGAAAAATGAGCAAGAAATTTGACTAGGCTCTCCATAAAAGAGGATATCTAAATAGTCAATTAACCTAAGAAAAGGCTATTAGAGAAATGTAAATTAAAGCTACAGTGAGATAATACTACACACTCACCTGAATGAATGAATGAAAAGAACTAAAAATACCAAATATAAAGTAAGCATATAGGGAAACTCAAACCCTCATTCACTGCTGTAAGAAGTATACATTTGGATAGTTTGGGGAAACTGTAACACAATGTCTACAGCAATTGAATATATGTATAGCCTATTACCTACCTACTCTATTACTACGTATATCCATAGCAAAAATGAACAAATATGATTACCAAAAGGCATGTACAATAAGCACTCAAAGGAATAGTCAAAATCTGAAAGCAAACTTTCAATCAACTGTAGGCTTTTTCAATTAAATAAACAATTTAATTCCCCAAACTAGTGATTTTAACTAAATACCTTCACATTATAACCTTCTTAGAAGGCTGCTAATAAACAACAGCATATCAAAATTTGTAAATAGTTTAAATCACACTTTAAAGCCAAGATAAGGAATTCCTTTGTATAGTTATTACCCCTGACCAAAGCATAAGAATTCACTTCGACAAAGAGCTTTCATAACCAATCTAAAAATAAGATACATTGATATATATTTATAGAAATAAATTGTATATGGCAATGAAAATGATAAACAACTTCAATTATATGCAACAATATTTATGAGTCATACAACATAGTGGTAAGGAAAAAAGTCACATATTATATATGTGATACAATATATAAATATATTATGTAATCTCATTTCTACGAAATTCATATATGTGTGAGTATTCCATTTATATGAAATTAAAAAATAAGTGAAAGTATTCTATGATATGTTATCTTGACAGTGGGAATAATTACTGGAAGAGGGCAGGAGAGAGGCTAGAAGGATGTAGATGATGTTTTATTTCTTGACGTGGGTGCTAGTTACATGCTGTGGTTTCTTCCTCAAAATTGACCCATGCATATATTTACAATTTACACATATTTCTATATGAATTCTATACATCAATAAAAAGTCTACATAAAGATGTAGAGGTCTAGACTTATGGACGAATTGAGAGAGTGGCGCTGAAATATATACGTTACCATGTGTAAAACAGCTAGCTAATGAGAAGTTGCTAGACAATGCAGGGAGCTCAGTCTGGAGTTCTGTGACAACCTAAAGGAGTGGGATGGGGTGGGAGGTGAGAGGGAGGTTCAAGAAGGAGGGCACACGTGTATACCTATGGCTGATTCATGTTTATGTATGACAGAAACCGACACAACATTTTAAAGCAATTATCCTCGAATTAAAAATAAAAATGTAGAGTTCTGCCTCTGAGAATAATAGGGTAGCTTATATCAAACTAACTCTCCTGTCAGTAATAATTCTAAATGCTGGAAAAATATTTTAATACAAAACTGTTTAAAGATACCAGAGAACAAACTCAGGCAGAAATTGGCAATATGATCCTTGAAATAAAAGAAAGAAAGTGAAGGTCAATCAGTCATGTCCAACTCTTTGTGACCCCATGAAGTATAGTCCATGGAATTCTCCAGGCCAGAATACTTGAGTGGGTAGCCTGTCCCTTCTCCAGGGGATCTTCCCAACCCAAGGATCGAACTGGGGTCTTCTGCATTGCAGGAGGATTCTTTACCAGCTGAGCAACAGGGAAGCCCAAGAAAAGGACCTATTTAACCAGTTTTCTCTTAATGGCCTTCCCCATATGGTTCACTGCAGAGAAATTACAGCTCAGCAAAAAACCTCAGTCTTACAAGGCTGAGAAGCCAGTCTCTGATTCTCAGAATTCAGAATTGTGAGAGCAGCTATAATTGTACAAAAATCCTGGAATGGAGGTTCTCTGTCTAGAGTTCAAAACTTAGACATAAGAAGCACAAATTAGACTAAGCATTATAACTTAGAACTATACAAAGGATCAAAATAGAACAACAACAACAAAAAAGAAACACATTTTCCCATTGATTTTAAGTCATCCTTCAGTAATTTCACTGTCTGCTAAAATAAAACACAATATTCTTCAAAATTCAGTCTCTAAAATATATTAAACACAACGTCCAGTTCACAAAACATTAGTAGATATGTGTGATCCCTAGGCAAAGAAAGAAATAAAAATATTAATAAGCCCACAGAAGACTAAGATGTTGGAATTAGTATACTATAAAATAAATACTATAGATATATTAAAGAATTTATAGTATTATACATATAGATATAAATTACATTATATATAATCGCATATGTATTTATATCCACATATGTGTATACATAATATAATCCTATAAATTCTTTAATACATCTACACACACCTACACATGGGCTTCACAGGTGGCTCAGTGGTAAGGAATCTACCTGCCAATGCAGGAGATGCAGGCTCCATCCCCGGGTGGGGAAGATCCCCTGGAGAAGGAAAGGACAACCTGCTCCAGTATCCTTGCCTGGGAAATCCCATGGACAGAGGAGCCTGGAGGACTACAGTCCAAAAGGGCTGTAAAGAGTCTGACATGACTTAGAGACTAAGCATGCACACATCTACCTCCACACATTTGTTTGTATATACATACATACATATAACAAAACAAGGGGAACAGGGAAGATATAGTAACTTCTAAGAAAACCAAATATAAAACTTAAAATGAAAAATATAATGTATTTAATAAGATAATTCACAGACTTTTTTTTCTGGACAATTGAACACTGTAGAACAAAATATCAGTTAACTTGAAGGCAAGTAAATAAAAATAATCAAAACTGAGGAAGAGAGGGAAAAAATTATAAAACAACAACATAGACTCAGTAACTTGTGAAAAAATGTCAGAAGATCTTTATATATGTAATTCTCATCCAAAAAGGAGAGCAGGGAGGCAATTCAGTAGAGAACTGAAAGAAATATTCACCCCAATGCCCCCAAAATAGTTTAAATCCTGAAAAGCTTGAATTATAAAGTTATATCTCTTTTATCTTATACTTTTCAACAGTATCGTTTTAGTTCTAGCTCTATGATTTGTTTGCATTCACTTTTCCATGAAGACTTGCAGTCATGAAGGTGAATAAAAGTATAGTAGATACAATGTTTTCTTTTTTGAAGTGTGAAAGAGGTTTAATATGTGAGACATCAAAGAGAAGAATCTGGTTAATATGAGAGAAAAATAAGAATGAAGGATCAAATTAAACAAAACTCTGATTGGATCTTTATGGTTCAAATTGTGATGAGAGTAAGATGTTAATAAGATACCTCAAGGAATAAATTTGTAAAGGAAGATTTTTGCCTTAAGACACTATACAACTTTAGACAAGTAAGAGTAAAGAATACAACAATAAAAATGCAAATATCAAAATGTATTTTCCAAAACAATCTCTTTATGTTTCAAGAAAGGTATGAATAGTTTCTCATCAATGAATCAAAAATAAAATGATGTGAATATGTGAGCTATTTTGCCAACCTCATTTATCTATTGATGCATTTTAATTATCTGAACTCGTAGCTTCAGTCTTGCTGACACATTTTTAAAGATGCTTAATTAATCAGTCTTTGAAATATGTGCTACTCTTTTCCCCATTCTTTGGTGTTATCAAAACAACAATGTCTATGAAGGGAGTGGGCAACAGTAGCCTGAAGAAAAAGTGTTGTAAGAAATGTTAATTCCTCATCATTAAAGTTTTGACTCCTCACAGCCTAATTTCATTAGTCTTTTGAACAATGAGCATGTAAACCATTGCTCTAGATTTTCTAAAACACAGTATTCTTATTCTGCAACATGCAAGGATACTGGTATAAAAAGATCATCTATTTCAAATACTTTCACCAATATCTTCATTTGTAAAATCACTTAAAGCTTGCAATCAAAGTTGTCTGGACTGCATCTCAAAAACATTTTTTCAGAATATTTACACTAACCACAAATGCATGAAATAATTATTTTTAGAAGAGCTTTTAGATATTTTTAATATATTATTAAATGATAAATTACTAATATCTTCTTAATGAAATACTGCTTTGAATAATCTGAATCTACAAATTTAAATAGAAAATCATCACAGGAAAGAACAGAATCCAAATATTACCATTTATTCACTTTAAATAACAACAAATGTTCAGGTACATTTAATAAGTTCATAGCTTCAGAATGTTATTCATAAGCTTCAGAGATTGAATTACCAAAACTTTTATTATGTGCATGTAGGGAATAAATAAGGGGTTATTATACATTTTTGGTGGCTAATTGTTCACACATATGTGCATGCGTGCTCAGTCACTTCAGTTGTGTTGGACTCCATGTGACCTTATAGACTGTAGGTCCTTTGTTCACACGATTCTCTAGTCAAGAATACATTGATGAGCAACATACACTTAGCCAATAGTAATATCTTTAACTTTCTGATTACCCCTGAGTGTTATCTCCTAATCTTCCTTTATCAAATCATTTTTACCTACCTTTATGCCTATACATTGCTAATAAATTATAATAAAATTTGAATGTAAAACACCAAATTCAGTCATACATTCAAATATTGAAAATTAATTTTATTAGAAGTTAATCGATAGTGGCGAGACTCATACAGTACAACATAGAGTTATTATTTCACCCATGGGTTAATTTAATATTATTAATGATTACTTAACAGAGGAGCCATTGTAAGGATGGAAAATATTAATATCTGCAAAATTGATTAAATTAATTTCAAGAATATTCATGATTTATACAGATAACTAGAAAGTCCTCTATTCTCATTATACCTCACATACACTATTCTTAGCTAGGGAGGGAAAAAAAATGAAAATTATTGGTAGATTTAAGAGTTTCAGATACTAAGAGTCATCAAACCTACTCTTTATTGCAATAATAACTAGAGTAAATAAAGAGGCCAGTGCTGCAAGAAAGGGCAATAGTAGCTAGCATTAATAGTCTATAAACCTAATGTACAGGAATTAGTACAAAATGAATTATACTAGCAACTTTCATGTAGTAACTCATCATCCTACATTGTGATTTAGAGACAATGTACTGAGTAGATTACAAGGTCAGAAAGAGCAGACTCTAAATTTAGCCAACATAAAATTCATGATAACGTGGTTACAACAAATGATGTTATAATGGCAACTGCAAATAAAGGTGTGTGGGTGTTCACCCTGGGAGGAACTGAAAAAAGTGAGTGTTGTAAAATTAGTGTTAAATTAATCCCCTCCGAGGGTAAGAGGTTGTATCTAATGGAAATAAAATTCCAGTAACTAGATTATTTTAAAAAGAAGTTAATATAAATCTCTATGCTTTCCTATGACTAATTATTCCATGAAGTCAATACTTTGCTCTAATTCTCTATTCAACAAACAACCTTCTGATATGTAATTTAGCCCTGTATTCATCAGAAAGGCTGTGATCCATCCATTTATACAAGAGTCATTTGTTATATGGCCAAGAATCTTTACCATGATTGATGTCATGTTGACACGTCATTTATGCTTATAAATTTGTACTTATGAAATTTGGTTAATCTCAATCAGTTCTCCATTACTTGACAACAAAGTTGCTAAACCTGAAACAAGATGGCTCGATGAATACTATCCAAAGCAAAACTTCACCTTTCACAAGATACGTCAGAGAAAAACAAATAAACTTGAGCTGCAGGATCAACAAACCAACAACGCCATTTTCAATTTTCAATGTGGAAAATATTTCTAAGTTTCCTTTAAGATTCTCTGAATAATCTATTTTATAGTTTGGACTGTGCATAATTCAGGATAAAATGCCAACACTGATAACAACAATAGCATCAGTTTATACTCCTGAGATTAACTCTTAGAACCGTCCTGTGATGTATTATTTCCATTTTCTAAATGAACAAAGTGAAACAGCGAAACAGCAAGAGATGACCTACCTTAAGTCATACAATTGTTAAATGAGAGAATTAAAACTTAAAGTTTATCTGAGTAATGTTCATAGACATGGTTTCAACCACTATGCTACACTTTTATCCTATATATTCATAAAATATTTGGCTTAATGAAGGTAGAAATCATAATTTCAGATATCTGCAGCTACATGACCAAATTCTACTAAATTATTTCATTCCTATATTTAAGATTCTAAGAGGTAAAGTTAAAACATAACTGTGCTTCACTGAGTGTCATACTGTGATAAGTGAATACAACATACATTCAGTTAAGTGTATCAATTTAAAAGCTTTAAGAATAGCTATGAAAATACTAATAGATACCTGTTAATGACCATAATGGTATCCTTAAATTCTGTGTCATATATATCATTCAAGATGTTTCAATAAATTTAGGAAAAATTTTACTGAAAACTTACTTTGCAACTTCCGTGTTGGGCTCTCTCCATGGAGTTGTCGTCGTGGCATATATGGCGAAGGATGGGGAAGTGGCAATGAAGAAATATCATGAGTCTGAAGTTTGTACCAATGTGGCTCATCATCTAATAATGCTGTTTCTAATTCAATTAAAATCTACAAAGCCAAGAGACAAAGAATTGTCATATGACAATAATACAGAAATTCTCTTAAATGGTTTCATTATAATAGTAAAGTTGTTAGGTCAAAAGCAAGGTTATGAAGCAGAACTGCCCATATGCTTGACGCTAATTAAATAGATAAATATTTACAACTTCTTATTGATTTAATAGCTTTATATACCTAAGACATTTATTCTGTAGATCTCTGAACTACTAGAGGCTGCGGCAGACCCTCCACTAGAGGCTGTTAAATATGATATTGATGAGATGGTTGGATGGCATCACTAACTCAATGGACATGAGTTTGGGGAAACTCCAGGAGTTGGCGATGGACAGGGAGGCCTGGCGTGCTACAGTCCATGGGGTCGCAAAGAGTCGGACATGACTGAGTGACTGAACTGAACTGAAAGAGCGCTTATTATTAAATGTTGGTAATTTTAACTAATATATGTACACTGTTTTACAGTTTAAAAAGCATTTCATTTACATTCATTAGCTTAACCTTTACAAATTCTGAAACAGGGAGATAAAAACAAATTAGAAATGCTTACTGTGTGTTAAGAACCATGTCATACATTATCTTAATTCTTGGGTAAAAACTATTAGGTTGGTCTTATTAGTCAACTTTTTATAGATAAGCATACCAAGGTTTAAAAAGATTAAAAAAAGAAAAAACTTGTTTAAGCCTGCATTGCTGCTAAGTGAAAGAGATGTAATATAAATGAAAGACTGTCTTACTTAAAACTCAGTTTAATATATCATGATACTAAGGATGCAAAACAGGAAAGAAAAAAAGAATGGATTTTTAAGTGGCTCAGCAGTAAAGAATCTGCCTGCAATGCAGGAGATGCTTGAGACACAGGTTCAATTCCTTGGTTGAGAAGATTGCCTTGGAATAGGAAATGGCACTTACTCCAGAATTCTTGCCTGGAAAGTTCCATGGACAGAGGAGCCTGGCAGGCTACATGCAGTCCATGGAGTTGCAGAGAGTCAGACACGACTGAGCACATGAACACATCACATCATCACATATTATAACATGAATATACAATGAATTTGAAAAGGAAATCAGTCCATAGAAATTAATGATTCTTTTTATTATCTTTCAAAGTCATTCAAATAGGACAAGGTCTGTGTATAAGGATATGAGAACTGTAATATAATGATAAATCACTATAAAGCTATGGGAGGTAAAAAAGTAAAACAACTAAGGTACTCTCCATTCTTCCTAAATTGTCCCTAGTTATTTCCAAAATTATAGCCATGTGTTTTAAATGGTTACACACACACACACACACACTCTTAATCCTCACTCTAGCCCTTCTCATTCCACTGAAGAGGAAACTAAAGCACAAATATATTAAATAACTTGCTCAAGCACCAAAGTCAGGAAGAAGCAGTGTCAGGAACACACAATCAGGCAGCAGAAGCTAGTCTCTGATTTTAGCAATTATGTTCCCCTTTTCCCCAACTCTTCAATTCCTTAGCTAAAACATTCAGTTCAATATTTCTATGGATTGTTGTTTTACCCATGATATTACCATTTAACTCACTCAGGAAAATAAACCATACTGAAAAAAGCTGAAAGCAGTTATCTTAGTATGTTAATGGTGGGAGAACTGCCTCTCATGTCACCTTCAATTCATCCTCTACATTTCAGATAGAAATATTTTCTCAAGCATAAGTGAAATCAAGTCATGCTCTTTCCAATCTGTCATTTGTTCCGATTATCTACAGGATAAAATCCAGCCTCTTAATATGATATGTGAACGGATACAATCAGATGTCCGTTTAACTTTCAAGTCTCATTTCCTACCATTACTCTTTTCAAATTTCAACACAGTTGTCCAAGATCCCCATACCTCTAGTATCCTGTATTCCCTCTGCAGGAACTTTACTCCCTCTGACTTTGCTAAATTCTAGTTTCTCTGTGGAGCCTTCCCTGGACCACTTACTTCCCCTTCCCTGCAGAGCAATTTTGTACTCCGACTGCACGTTCACATAGAACATCTATCATGCTACATTATAATTGTTCATTCACTTATATGTATTCCAATGGATCATAAATTCCTTAAAGAGAGTAATATACCTTGTCTGCCTTTGAAACCTCAGTCACTAGCACATTACAGATACAGTACAGAGCCGAAAAAAATGATCCATGGATAAATGATTGAATTACTAGTGGTACAACTGATTTAGTAAACTAAAAGGATATACACATACTATAAAAGCATCAATAAGCTTTTTTCTTAAAACAGCAGTTAAATTCATTCTGTTAAATTATGTTTCCTTTCTCAGGTATTCAAAATATAATATTTTACTGATAGTCATATAAACAAAAGTATTTGGGATAACATGAATAGTCTAAGCTTTAAAACAGTTCCAGATACCTCTCCTAAGAATTCACTTTCTTCCTCTCGAACTCGAGCTTGATCCCAAAGGGTAATCTCCAGCATTCGTTCCCGAAATTCTCTTCGGTGGACTGGAGAATAAATGAATGTTTGGTTCCATTTGGGTTCCAAAGTTTTCTTCACTGTTTTAGTTCTTCTCTTGTTTTTGTCACTATGAAGAAAACAGGAATATATGACCTTATATAAACCTTCTTTTTAACTTTTGCCCGAAAATGTATTAATTTAAAATTTTGCAGGAAAGAAGTGAAGTTTTCCCATAAATTTGTCATATATTAAAAATACTGTAATCTTCAAAATTACTATTGAAATGTATAAGGTACATCATTATATCACTTTGACTTAATAACAGAATATTATAATAAATATGAAAATTTTCCATGTAGATAATTAAAAACAGTCTTTCACAAATTCTAAATAAAACCAGACTAAAGAATCTTAACTCTCCTTTTTTTCTTTTTAAACACAGTGCCCTAATGGAAACCTTTAAAATGGAAATCAACCTATTGGCTGCATACACTATTACTTTGAACAGAAAGTGGAACTGTATTAACTTCTTCAAATTCTCTCAGCATAGCACAGTTCTAAGAGTATTGAGAAACAGGAAGCAGTTTGGACTAAGAAGGGATAGAGTGCCTCTAAATAAGGAAGTCTATGTGACTTTTCCTAGGTGAAAGCAGAGCTCACTGTTTAATACAAGGGCTTCCCAGGGTGTGAGTGGTAAAGAATCCTCCTGCCAATGCAGGAGATGCAAGAGATTTGACTTTATGAATCAAAAGCATGTATTTAATGTGGCCATTTAAAAGCAATGTATCTTTATTGATTTCTATGGTTTCCCTAGTAAAATAACTTTGGAAACCTATGTATGAAATCTTATCTCCATTCAAATTTATGAAAAAGGAGTGGCACTGTAAATTAGAAATTTACAACTAAATAATAGAAAAAATAATGACAAAGACTATGATTTATGACTGTCACTTCCTCCTTCAAAACTTTAACAAATATTTATAAAGCATTTACTTATATTCTATCCATAAAAGAATGAATTACACCCTGTCAGAAATAAAAATTCCTTCCACCAACATCATGAAGAAAGTATTTAGATGGAACCTTCCAAGAATGGTTTATACTGCTTCCTACTACCTCTGGCTTTTCTTCCAAAAAATAAATAACTCAAACTAAAAGCACAGTCCTTTATTCATGTGTATAAACTTATGTCAACAGAATAAAAAAGGTTGAGGTGATAATGTAGCTATGTGAGTTAACCAGAGAATTCTTTTTTCTATTATGGATAAAACCCCACCACAACTCAATTAAGTGACCAACAAACTTGCCTAAATATTCTACAAATTCCTGATAACTGACAAGAAAACTCAGCTGAGAGATAATCTGAGAAAAAAACATTCAAAACTTTCTTAATTTTTTGCTGTTGAGAAAAGATTAAAATTCTATATTGGGGAATACAAAGGTGTCTTTAAAGGGACTTCCTCCTTCATCTGAGCTCTGTCTGCTCAGAAAGTGGGAGGAAGCATAAAAAATAAACTAAAACAAACAGTCAATCAAAAAACAAATAATCTAAGAGGCATTTATCATCTTCAAAAACAAGCATTTTTCTTCAGAGCTCTGAATACCCAAAAACCTGTTGAAGTGAAGTGAAAGTTGCCCAGTCGTGTCCAACTCTTTGTGACCCCATGGACTACGTCCATAGGATTCTCCAGGCCAGAATACTGGAGTGAGTAGTCTTTCCCTTCTCCAAGGGATCTTCCCAACCCAGTGACGGAACCCAGGTCTCTCTCATTGTGGGCGGATTCTTTACCCATTGAGCCAGAAGGGAAACCCAAGAATACTGGAGTGGGTAGTCTTTCCCTTCTCCAAGGGATCTTCCCAACCCCGGGACTGAACCCAGGTCTCCTGCGTTATGGGTGGATTCTTAACCAGCAGAGTCACAAGGCGAGCCCAAGAATACTGGAGTGGGTATCCTATCCTTTCGCCAGTGGATCTTCCCGACCCAGGAATTGAACCGGGGTCTCCTGTGTTGCGAGCAGATTCTTTACCAACTGAGCTATGACTTGTTATGTGCATGCATAAAAGCATAGGTGGGAATGCAGATTTTCTGCAAGTTTTTATGATGACAATCTAAGGATGCTTAGACTAAACTCGCTGCACTGTGAGAAGCAAAGTGATTTGGCCTCCCCCTCAGATGGTAGATAATATGGCTGTGACATATGTCATCCAACTTATTTTAAGTTGGATTTACCGTTTTAGTTATTCCTTATCCTCATCTTCCCTTGCAGTTCAAAGTGTATCCCTCCCCAAAAGACGATCTAAGTTGTTAGAGATCAATCTTCTCTAAGTAAACTTTGTAAGATAAAATCATACAGCAGACAGTTTCTAACAGTTTAGGAGGCTGTGGAAACCTCACATATTTTCTGAATAATTTGTTTTACAAATGTTTTTCCAAAATATATATCAAAGTACAAGGCCTTTGTTAACAGCCTACTTGTTATTGTCTTTTAGAGGCTGTACTTCAGATGATACTGTGGCATTCAGTACTGATGACTTTTAACTTAAACCAAATAAGAGAGTGCACAGAAGTATGTAAATATGTTTAAAATCACATCTGTACCCAGCTACTTCTATCCTGAGAAAAATGACCACACCATCCCTAGAAACCAGGGATGCAGAAGATCTAGGGAAGGGAAATTGGTGCACTATTTTTTTCCTTTTCAAGATGTTTATTGAATAATTTCTTTCACTTTGTATGTGTATGAAATTAAGAATAATTAGATGGTTTTTGATAAGCTATTTCTCCTATCCTGATTTCTCTATTAAAATCAGGGTAGATTAATACCATGCATACTGATCAACATGGACACAAAGTAAATGACACTTTAGGAACCTAACTCTTGGCTAGCCAGTAGAGATTCCGTGATGATATGGGTAATTAAATATATAGCATGTTCATTAATTTTACAGAATGTAGAGAAATAATATCTTAGTAAGAGAAGGTAGAAATTGTAGAAGAACATGATGAATATCCTTTAGTACCATTTCCAGCTTTTTGTTTCTGTAGTTTATGTTTAAAATATATTTGACTTAAAGGTGCACAATGTTTAATGAGTTTTATAAATAAAAACATACATTATTTAAGAAGCAATCCACACAATATAAAATTGATATAGAATAAAATCATCTGTATTGTAAACATTTGAAATAGGTTTTAAAACAATCTTAAACCATTCACTGTCACTATTTTGATCCCTAGGAATCATTATGCCTATATTAAACTTTATAAGTATCTAACTGGTATGATATTTAAAAATAAATGACACAAAACCAAAACACTCCCTGCTATTAACATTTCTCATCTGTTTTCAAGAATATTTATTTTTGTTTCATATCCTTACCTTCTGTCTGGAAGAAAGTAAATTTTAACATAAGGATTCCTTGGCCTCCCATCTTCCCTGGAAGGGAGGTCCTTTGCTCCCAAAATTGTAACTATTAATTGGTGACCAACCTTGTCAAACCACAGTTTTATCTGAAAAGCAAAAATATTTGTTTATCAGCTTAACCATTACTAATACAGCAGAATGCTTACATTCCCAATCTTTGTCTCATTCTCTTATCCTGATATTAGCATAGAATATAAACTTCACTTAGTAAATTGCAGTTAACGTAAAAGGATATGCTATAATAACTTCAATGAATGGAGAAATTAATTCAGATATTTTAGTTTGACAAATCTCTTGAAATTTTTATAATCTAATTTGTTAGCTTATTAACATGGACATAATAATTACACTGCCATAATAAGGACTTTATATAGGATTGTTCTATGTCTACATTTATGCAGGAATCACTGTAGTTCATTTTGGTTCCCCTACAATAGTGAGTTCTGAATAAGTGCTCAAAATGAACTGAACAGATAAGTTGCTCATATGGCATTCATGGTAATACTTTCAGCAAATGTTTTATGTTATATCACAGCAAAGATCTTTCAAGGATTATATGTAACTAGGAATTACTAGAAGATTTAGTAAACAGACTGCTTAAATTTGTATTTAAAACTATAATAAATTCATCTTTTAAAGTTTTTTATACATAGTCTCCTTTTCATTTTGAAGCAAATGTATTCATCCTTAGAATAAAAGGGTATATTTTATAATTCAAGATGAGAAAATTAGAATAATTTGCCTATGCCATAATTAAGGAATAGATCTTCACATCCAGCTGTTGAATTCATTAGACTTAACAACTGTCACCTCCCACACACATCTCACACTCCCACACCTAGTTATGATGACTGTGATTCTGATTCACATTTCGTTCAAAATTCAGCACATCCCTGGCCACTATCTTCAAACTGAAATTTGAAATTTGGAGCTTGGGGAAAAGTTTTGCTTACGTAATATGCATATTTTATTTCAAATGGTTTGATTTTTTTCTTTTAATTTGGATGCACAATGTTTGCAGCAGCTTGGAAGACTTAAATATATATCTTGTCAGTCCTTTCCTCTCCTCTCCAAAGCAGACAGTCAGGGTTGGGCCAAGCTCTAGGCTATATACATATAGACCATCCACATAAAAATATACAGATAAATATATATATGATATGTTAGTAGTCCAGTTCCAATTCTAACATGGTATCGTTGAGTCCCTCACTTCATATCCTAAGAGGATGAGAGGTCAAGGAAGAATTTTGAGTCAGAAGACTAATGGTCCAGAAAAGTATATAAAATTATTTATACATTTTTTTTGCTTAAATGAAATTAGTCCTCTTATAAGAATAATTATTAGAAATGTTTAAAGTTTACAAATGGTAATACTACTCTTTATAGTAAGCCCTTATGTTTAATTCAGGTATTACCTTGAGGTTCTATAATAAAAAGTTTTTTGAACTGACTTGCTAAGTACTGACCCTAGTCAAGTGGTTTTCAAATTGTGGTTCATAAAACTCCTGCAACAGTGTTATCTGACTCATCTGTTTAAAAGTTAGAAATTCCTGTGGCCCACCTTTCAGGTACTGAACCAGAATGGGGCCCAGAAAATTTGCATTTTAGCAAGTCTTCAGGTGATTCTCATTTCCATTAAAGCTTGAGAACCACTGCCTTAGACTAGGGAAGCAACAACCTGGAAAAAAGCATCTGATATTTAAGCGGAAAAAAAAATAAAAGTTCAGCACCTGAAACTAACTGAAACATTACAAACTTATACTCCAATATAATATTTTTAGAAATTACTATTAAAAAAAGAAAAAAGTTCAAGTATTTCTTGCCCGACAATATTAAAACAAAGATATAGATGAGAACAGATGGAAAAAAGAGACATTCAGGCAAAAGATATGAGCAGGAAAAAAAAAGTAAGAAATACAAGAGTGTTTCATACATGAGATGAAACAGATGTCAGAGAGATTCGAAGTTCCTCTACGTTTGTGACCATATCACACTACTTCCTATATTCTTTATTTTCTATAGCAATAAGAGCTATGGCTTTATTTTCCATGAGGTTAAAAATCCTTCTTGGAGCATCATGACATCAATATTAGACACTTTAAAAAAGAAAAAAACTTCTGAAAAGCTACAAAATTGTTTTCCAATAAACAGTGCATTTAAATAACAAAGAAAAATAGTATTGTTAGACTAAGTTAATAATTAATTATTGGATCAAATTACTGATTTCTGTATTTTTTCTAGGGATTGAGACTAAACCTTTGTTGTCATATCCATAGGCAGTATTTATGCTCTTTTAAAATCGGTACAACTAAATCTTAAGATATATATTTCAAATGCTTGATAAATAGTATTATTTTTAGATTTTCTTATGCCATGGAAAACCAAAAATATCATTTATTAATAATATTCATTCCTCACACAAACATATATTAGGTACTAGCTTTCATATTTTCACATTAATACTTTATAGCTTATTAAATTATACTTTTCAAATATATAAATGTTAAAATAATATAGATATGAAACAGGCACATTTTGTACTGATTTTTTGATGAAAATTATAAGTTTTAATAACTGTCCCTAATTTTCATTTTATATGATGGGACTTGCATTGAAGTTTTTAATAGATATCCAGCTCACAGTATCAAAACAAAATTATATTATTTGCTAGATTATTAGTCACATTGGTAAATAGTTTCTCTGTGCTTTTTAAATGAATGGTTGGAATATATCTCTTGATTCCTCAAAATTACATCATATTCATTAATAAAAATGTTGATATCATTTTACTTGCTTTAATACAATTTTCATGTGCCACTCTTAAGTTTCCCAAGCAGAACTTGAGCAGTCTAAGTAAATATTTTACACTAGACAGTGTTAACTAGGACAATGTCAATTTTTTTTAATTTAAATTAAATTAGCATTATTGAAAACCAACAATAACCAAAAAAAAAAAAAATATCATGCAGCAAAGCAAGGAAAGCATAATACTACTCTTTTAAAAACACTATATTGACATTACTTTACCATATAAGGGTTTCCTAATGAAAAGAGGCAAAGAACTTGTACCAAAGTATTGCAGTAAAAATAAATGGAATTAAAATTACATAATGTAAACAAAATAAACCCATTTTATTTGGATTGTGATTTTTTTCTTTCAAAGTCATATAGTTTTCAAAAGTTGAATGTTACATATACTATGCAGAAAATTCATATTTTAGATAAGGTACAAATTTATTTGCCAGTCTCCTCAAGGAGTAATTGCTTGGAAAATGCAAGAGAATGTAGATGTTAAGTGATAAATGAATGATTTAAAGAGACAGTAAGCTTAGTGTAATAAAAACATCAACAGTATAAAATCAGCTATGTGTCAATATTACAGATATAAGTGGAATCTACATTAAATGTCAACCTAAAACTTATGAGTTTTAGTATTCAGTCCATCATATAAATCACTAACAAAGATTGTCTCTTTAAATTTTTATTGTATTTTAATCCCCATGCAGAATTTTACAAGCTGGCTCATAAAATGATTTGGAAGTCAATAATATGGTTTGGAGCAACATACCAAATAAAGTTTTCCTACTACGCATTTTCCAAAAACATACAAGTAAGGGTTAAAACACAATTTTAGATTCTATCAGGCAGACAAGGCCTTTACCTGAACCCTAGGAACAAAAGGCGTTGTTCTTCTACTAAGGCTTTGGCTCTGGTAAGCAAAATTAAAGAAAAAAGCAATAAAACAAAACCAAAAAGGACAACACGCTGGAACTAAAAGACCAAAAGTAAAAAACACATACAACTATCCCTTAAATACATTTTTCCATGACAATATATATCTAAATTAAGCACTTCAACATAATGAATAATTTTCCCAAAATTATAAAACAGATTAAGAACTATATAAAATCTGAGAAGTTTTAAATAAGATTTTTAAATGTATCAACATAACAGGAATTAAGACTGAATGTAAAATAATGTATTTGGGCTCATATATTCTGAAAGAATGAGTGTAAACGTAATATACGAGAGTCAAGATATTTCAGAAATCATCTTTCAACACACTACATAGAAAAAAACATAGTCCAAGAAGAAGTTATATAAAAATACATTACAGAATCATTAGTGAAAAGTCATCCATAGAAGTAATTATATAACCTTCCAAAGAGATATGGCTAGCAAAAGTCTAAAAAATATTAGCCAAGTCAGCTTTATCATTTCTTAAAAGAATAAACACGTAAAGATAAAAGTGTGCTGGGACACACTGGATTAATTCGTTGCTTCATACTCTAAGAATCTATACTAGGCACTAGTATTTAACCATTTTCAGACATTTATTGTGTACCATCCGAGATAACACTATTTAGAGCTAATCATACTTATTAATGACAATAATATTTTTCTTTTTATTTATACGTTCTTTATATATTTTCAAGCTTTCAATAACAGTTTATTGCAAGTTTATTGCCTAAAACAATGCTAGGAAGTAGTTGTTGTTATCTCCAGTATATAGATGAGGAAACAGAGACATTAAAAAAAAGCCTAGACAGACTTGATCAATCTCAAAAAGTAAGACAGTTTTAAAGGTAAATAATAAAATTGTTCAGTTCTGGTTACAACATTCTATTTCAAATTCTTAGAATAAAACCAAATTTCTTTTCTCCTCTAACTTATTTTGTCTTCATGTTGAAACAGCTTCCCAAAGACACCAGAAGCATCAGAATGTTGTGTACAATTCAGTGGCATTTAGTGAATCCACAATGCTGTGTCACCACCACCTCCTTCTAGTTTCAAAACTTTTTCATCACATCAGAAGAGTCATGATTCATCACACTCTGTATCTAGTAAGTAATCGCTAACCATTTCCCCACTGCCCCAGTTTCTGGCAACCACTAAGCTGCTTTCTATCTCTATAGATTCTGGATATTTCATCAAGAAATGGTGAAGTATTATGCATCTCATTGCAATTCCTGATTAATATGAATTCATTTAAGCATGAAATGCCTGAAAATATCTGTAACAAGTCATTTTCATACAAATAAAGAATTTGAATTTGTACACCACAATTTATTTTGCATTTTTAATGTCCCTCATATTTCATCCTGTACTACCAACTTCAGGACATTTCTCTTACATAATACTTCTAAAACAACAAGGTTGTAACAAAGAGATATGAAAGATAAAAGCTCAAAGAAAAAATTTTCATTTATAGAAAGTTTGAACACGGCTATCAAATTTCTAAGTAGATGTAAAGAATACATACCTATTCTTCAGCTACTTAGTCCCTTTAAATGAGCATAAAATGGATATGTACAGTATTTACAAGCTCATCACTAAAAATGGAGTCAGAAAAATATTAAAACAAAGTAACTTAGGGAAAAACACTGCAGCTATTGGTTAGCCACAGACTCTGAAGTAAAATAATGACTGTCAATAAAAATTAATGTGTTCCTAGAGACAAAATTCTGAGTCATTCCTCATTTTTTAAATAGTTAAAGGCTCTATCTAAATTTAACACTCTATCAAAAAGCTAATCAAAGGCTGAAATTGATTTTAAAATATTGAGAGAATTACAGAATCAATCCTCCAAACAAGGAAACTGCTAAATTATGGAAGACCACAAATTTAAGAAAGAATCAAAATAAGGGATTGCTGACACCAAAAAGACTAACATACAATCCAGGTGTCAAAAATCTAAGCTCATACAGATTTTCTCACCAAACACATTAATGGCACTTTCATTATGAGAATAATAACAAGCTAGCAGCACAATTCAAGCATGAAGAAATAAATAGAATAATATTTTTAAATTCATCAACAACAGCCTTGTGCATGAACGTTTAAATAATGTGTTTTATATATATATATAATATATTTGAGAAAATACCAGTCCATGAACCGACATAAATATGTTAGGAAGGTCAGCTCACATAACATACAAATTATCTTGTCAGACATTGTATTAGCAGACATTAACAATGTCATAATTTTATAAGTGAGTTATGAACCCAGGTAAAATCTCATTGAAAATCAAAACTACCCAAATTTAGAACAGAGGATATAGGGAACATAATGTTGCCTTACGACTTCCTGGGTGTTTCCCTGAAGGATAATATAAGTGGACAAATATTTTTCCAACCTCTCCATCATTAGAGCAAACCAAAAATTGTCTCCAGTTGGCAGAAATGGGGTTAAATATAAAGGAAAATACTATATCCAAAAGGGTATCTTGCTTATGTTTTGATGCATGAATAGAATGAAGGCAAAATTAAGTATCATGAAGGTAAAATCCATGGATATCTGTTCATTGCTGTATTCTCTCAGCTACTAGTATTATAACTGACGAGGGGATAGATCTTAACATATATTACTTGAAATGATAATTGCAGTTTAATTTGGCAAAAATATCTTGGAGGAAAGTTTTGGCAAAAGATTTTAAGAATCTTAAATTTTTTTTCTTTCACATTGAAATTTTATATCCCGATAAAAATTATCCCAACAAAAGAATTTTGTCCTAACAAAATATGCAAGATTTATATTCAAGGATTTCCATGGAATCATTATTTAAAATGCTATAAATTACAAACAAGCAAGATATCCTATAATAGCAAATTAAGTTAAAATGGAGTATTAAATAGGAATTAAAATCATTTTAGGATAAATTTTAAAAAAAATTAAAGGAAAATGTATATGATACATTAAGCAACAAAAGCAAGTTTTAAAATAGTATACACAGATTTATTATAGTTCTGTTTAAAAATTTATATGTATGTGAATGATTATGCTTTAGTGGCAAGAATATAGGTGATTTTAATTTTTTATTTATCTGTGCTTTCTCAATTTACCAAAAGAAATATATATCATATTTATAAACATTATCTTGCTGGAACACACTTCTTCTAGGTCACAAAAAATGATAAAATGGAACAGGTGTTAAATTACAATTATATAGATTTTAAACCATCACTTATAAACACAAGTACTATATACATTTAAGTTTATGTTTTCCCCAAATATTTAATAGCCTTACCTTTCTACCAAATTCACTTTGAACCATGAGGAAAAGTAGTTAAATTTGAAATCTGTCTAAATGCCCACACTATGAACCCTCTGTTCCTAGTTCAATTTCTAATATAACCTTGAGATTTCAAAAGAGGGGTACTTACTTATTATGGGAGTCTAACTTCCACTCCCTCATTCACCAACTGAAGCTAACTAAGTACACACACACGCACACACACACACACACACACAGATTTAATACATACTGGCATCATCAGCCACTCAGTGCTTTATTTATAGATGAAACTATCTAAGGGAAGCCATGATTAAAAATTAAAAGCTAACATTTACTAGCACTTTCTAAAATGGTGGAAGAAAATACACATACACTTTTAACTATAAATGTCAACATCTGTGCTGTCAATGTATCTAAGGGAATAAGTAGAAAGATGCTACTTATTGTGGAAAATGGAAAAAACACCACTGTCCTCAAATGAAAAAGTTCACTCTGTTTATGAAAGAGAAAGGAAAAGAAAATAATAAAGAGAAGAAATCCATTTTAGTAAGGCATTTACAATCTCCTAATAGTATTTCATATTCTTTCTTACAGATCTTTTTCTGTTATTCTCATTTTTGTGATCAAAGTAGTCACAGAACAGATGTGCCTAATGACTTTTATTATGTTATTTCTGCTTATACTTCCTGTATCTTCATCTAATTAATGGAAATTCTTAAGAAAAATCAAATACTTATCCTTCCCCCAGAGAATAAAAGGACAAAATCCGTACCTAGTTTAACAAAGCTAGAAATTGCTCTTAAATTAGACCAAGAATAGTTTTGTTTTTAACTATAGCAGCAACAATTATCCAAAATTCAATGTCTGAATTTTGAGAATATAAAGAGTTCTTAATATTCATAAAATTTCAGGTTAGTAACTCATCAGAATTAGTGTCAATATTAATCTGTTTGTTTCTAAAATATAAGTGGATAAGTTTTAATATTTTTAAATGGTTTAAAACAGAATGACAGCTTTAGAAATTAATAAAATGTGAGGCCCTGAATCTGCAAAGCTCATCTAATATGGGTATAAGATGGATAACTTAATTTTTAACTTTTACTATAAAATGTTCAAATTAGGGGTCACTTAACATGAAATCTACATGATATACTCAGTAATCTATTATATATTTCCCCATTTTCTTAGCTGAGCAAAAATCATGACCTTGAATTTTGGAATAATATTACTTAGTGAAAAAAGTTTTAGATAGCATCACAAATTCTAATTCCCACTAAATTCCAGAAAAATCTAGTTCTAATAAAAAAAGCATTCTATTAGATAATTATAATTGAATTTAAATTAATTAAAATTACTAAGAATACAAAGTTGATTGTGAAAAGCACAATTATATTCTAAATAGGACATGGTTCACAAAAAAATGGCATCATATAGTAAAAATACTACTTGATATTTGAAAAAGAGAAATTAATCTAGTGATTACATACTGAAAGTTGTCCAGATAAGAACTGTGGAACATCCCTCAACATGCCAGGACTCATGGGAGATGTAACGGAAATAGAAGGACGATCCATTTTTTGAGATTCGAATGAGCTAGAACCTGAAATGGCAATTATACATAAAGAATAACAACAATGACTCCTCATTAGTATTTAATAATCTTTACCATATATCTTAAGTTATTTTTAATACCTAGAAAATTCCATTATATAGACCTTTTTCTTAGCCACAATGTTCTAAATATACTTAAAGAGTTTCTTTAAAAGCTTAAGTGCAGCTTAGGGATTCTTGAAAGACCAAGGGTGAACCATTTTCTGGGCCAATTATAGTAGAGACAGACCTCAGAACTTAGTTACTTCATCTGTTGTGTGTTCTAAACTCATTTCTTACAATAATATATTAGGAAATTTTAAAAATAGAAACTTAGGAAGGAAAAACCCAGGCCAAAACCTAAACCAACAAAGCAACTTAAACATGGTCTACACTTGTAATGCTAAAAACGTAATTACTAGAATGTTAACTGTGAAAAGTTATCAGCAGTGATTTTTAACCATATCTGGAATAATATAATAAATTAGATGGGTAAAAAGGAAGTGAGGAGCTATGAAAAAAAGATACAGGAGAGCAGAAAAAGCAGAACTTCAGTACCCAGAAGTTATATATATGAATTTATTTGTATGGAGAGGAATGAATAAATTGCAAAGTGAATAAAATGGTGCTAATGAGATACTGACAGAATTAAATCCTTGGAATTCTGGGCTACAAATTTTGGCAGTAATAAAATATCTATGCTAAATTTTTATGAGTAAGGTAATAAAAACTGCATTTGAGGAAGATGTCTTTACCATTCATTTAAAGTGTCTGAATTAAGTGAGATGAAAAACAGTGAAGAATGAGTGGAATTCAATAAAATATAAAAAGATAGGAATAACTGGAAAATGGGCTGAAAATAAAGAATTGAGGCAATATCACAAAATTAGAAAATGAGGACTCAAATTAATTAGATATGCAAGATTAAGAAAAAGGGGGGGACATTAAGATTTCAAGGCTTGTAACCAAATATGGTCCCCTATGTCTTGTTCTCTGCACAGGACAGAAAGAAGAAGTTCTCTGGAGAAGTTCTGTGTTAAAGGAATGGATGGAGAAGTTAATTTGGAATCTGTCACAGTGACCCTGCGTGACTGCAAAGACATCCAAGGGGAAATGGAAAGCAGGTAACAGACATGCAGATGGGACCAAATGTCGAGCAGATATTAGTGTTAGAAATTAAAATGTACAGTGTCACCCTAATTGGGGTCCTAATTGGATAATATTCACTTCCAGAGAGAATACAGTGTAAAATGAAGGGGGTAACTATAAGCCTTAGGATCAGAAATAATGGTGATACCTTCATAGCATTCAGAAGTGGAAAAAATACTGCCTTTATATTAAGAAATAAGCTAAGCTTCAAGTAACAGGAAAACACTTAGAACATATACTTCAATATTCTTTAAATATCCAAGGCTGATGGGACAATGATAGATCATTTTGATAATGTAACTTAGGAGTCATGTGGCAATTAAAGTTATATGAAGAGAAAAACTTACTGAGGAACTAAAAATAGAGGTTAAGAATTAGGCTTTGGAGAAAGCTACTCTTCAACTTATAAAGCAAACAGGACTCAATCTTATTTGAGAAAGGACTCCTGCCCTACAGAAACAATTTTGGAATTGTAGCCCAGGGGTTTTTCAAATAGCTACAATAAGAAAAAGAATTCCACACTGCTTATACAATATCTGGGTGATGTAAGTGAATAAAAATTTTACCTACATCATAGACTGCTGTGAAAATTAGTATAAGTAACAATATCTAGCACAGTTCCAGGCATCCAAAATAGGAGTGATGATGATGATAGTATTATATATAATGATAATTATTATCATTATGTTAGTACTTATAATTTTATGTGACCATAATATTATTTTGGATAAAAAATTTAGCAACCAGCCAAAGGTACTGAAGCAAATATATAATCAAATTTTAAAATATAGAGCTAAGCCATTCCAAAATGATTTGACCTCTCTGGTGAAGTTTTTCTTTATTTTTTTATTTTTAATTTATACTCATAATTATAAACATAAAAAATCCCATCTATTTTAATAGCACACTGTCAGTTGTCATGTGTATAGAGAACCCAATCACTTCTCACCACCTTCATTGCAACCATCATGGTCTAAGTTACCAGTGTCTGAAATAGCCTTCTCACTAGTCTCACTGCTTTCACTTCATTTAGTCTCTTTTGAACACAGCACCCAGCTTGTAAAACATTAAGTTTCTCCCCAAAAACATCCTATGTAGCTCCTGATTCCCCCTAGAGTAAAAGCCAAATTCTTTAGAGTGCCTCTGTAGAGTGCCTGGCTGCTCACTGCCTCCCCACCCTCCCTGCCGCCATTCTTCCCTTTGCTCACTCTTGCAGCCACAAGTCTTTTTGCTTTCTCTTAAATGCATCTTAGGCTTTCCTGCCTTAGCACCACTGAACCTCTGCCCTCTGTACCTGAAAAGCTGCCCCCTCAGACTGCCACCCTGCCCAATCTTGCTCTAGTTCTTCCGTCTCAGTGTGGTCTACCCTGACCAACATATTTCAAACTGTGACCCTCCTCTCTTCCTCCACAACAGGCCTTTCTATCCATCAGTCAACAAACGTAATTCATTGGAAAAAGTCCGCTGCTTAATATCTGAAAGTAACACTCAAACACAAGCAATTTAAAATGTCTATATAAATTTTAAATGTCTATATAATATATAAAATTGTAATAATTTTAACTTGTATTTGCTTAATATTTGAAGTAGCACTCAAACACAAGTAATTTAAAATGTCTATATATTTAATGTTATTTCAACTTAAATGTCTATTATTCCATTACTACTTTGTTAAATCAGAACTATTATCCACTTTCTAAAAATATAAATAAGAATATATATGTAATTATTCACTAGACTGTCCTCAGGATTCCCCACATGCACTGAGGATTAGGTTATAAGTAGTAAATTTTAAAATTAGGTGAAATTTAGGGAAAGAGAGAAATTTTGAGAAGTGATAATATGTTCACTATTTTTTAATACGATGACAGATTCACATGTATATCAAAACTTACCTAACTGTGCATTTTTAAATATGTTCAGTTTATAGTGATACACCTTAATAAAGCTATCTAAAAAATACATGGTAGTTAAGACAGTGTCATTTAAAAAAATCATCTTAAGACACAGACTTTTATACTTTTTTCCACAATAACATGAAATAATACTAAATCTTCCATCTTTATACAACTGCATACTTGATAACAGTACTATTATATTGCTTACTTTGTATTAATAAAGAGTTCATTTGACTCAGATGTTGAATAACTTTATTAATGACATTTTCTCCTAAAATAAATGAAACTTACTGGACTCCAGTTGTGTGTGTGTGCTATCAGGTATCCTAGGTATATCTCTGAAATGACAGAAAAAGAAAAAAAACAAAACAAGAATTTGTTTTAAAAAGTAGTAGGAACTACTATTATGACAATTATCAATCTATATTATAATGGCAATGCAAAATGAACAAAACTGAGTATGATAGAAGCATTATATAAATAAGGAGAAAAAAGTTGTAGCACTTTATTGCTAATCAAAGTTCTCAGGGCTGACTCTTACTACTTAAAAAAATGAAAAATTATATGCATTTGGAGCAGATTTATAAAAATATACAATTAATTTCCTATGCGTTTTACTATACAATTTTCCATTCAAAACATTTCCATACTCAAAACAAGGTAAGTTTTAGAGATATAATTTAATTATACTCTACTCTTTATATTGTACCTGCTGTTGTTCAAATCAGTAACACTGAAATTCAAATAAAATATCACCAAAATAAAAATTAAAATATTTGGATTGTGACTGAAATTTTTTATATATTATATATATATACAATATATAGTATATATATATATATACTAATATATTTTTATTATTTTTATATAGTATATATATATAATATATATTAGTATATACTAATATATATATATTAGTAGAATAAAAATTCTACTAATAAAAAAGTAAACATGTTTTTATTTTGCTTTAATGTTTAAACTTAACATAATAACTCTGTATTGCATTTACACCTGAAGTATGTACATTTTTGAGATTTGCCAAGGATGATATATATTAATGGCTAAGCTCATTCAAAAAGTTTCATCAATAATATTTAAATATTAAACAAAAATGTGATTGGGGAATTCCTTAATACCAAGAAACACATTTGATTAATACCCTAAGGTAAGAGTTTAACCATTTAGCAAAACTATGAAAAGACAAAATAAAAAATAGATATAATTTCATGTGATAGATTCATTACTTTTGAAAGGAATGTTTCAAAAATAAAGTTACCAGTTGAAGTAATTTCCTTCATGAAGTAATTTCATCATGAAAAACTCATGCTAAATGACTTAAAACTAGGCATTAGTATTCAATAAGAAGGAAAAATTTCCAGTTTCAACCCTGGAATACTTTTACACCAGATATGCATTTAATAATTCACTGTCAGTTTATATATTTTTCTATTCTTTTTTAAGATATAGGTTTCTCTTTTACATTGGCTTAGAATACAAGCTTCTGTAAAGGAAATACTGCTGCAGTATTTCATGAGTAATTATAACAACATAATTAAAAAGTAAATATAACTATTCGCTAGATTAAAAAGGATATTTAAAATAATAATAAAAATAATAAAATTGTTAATAATAAAATAATTATTTAAAAGGATTATATTTCTTACCAATTTAAAAAGTCAAAAAGTACTTGAAGGTTGCTTACTTTTTATCTGTTAACTTAAAGATGTTCATTTTTCCTTAAGTGGTTGCCTCCATCTAGAAATAGAGTGCCCTTAACCTGTCTCTTTTTTTGTATTAAATATCCATTTTGGAAAAAACAGATAAAATTCATAGAATATAGCTGATTCTCGTGCAATGTAGAGAACTACAGATTATGCAACTTCTTTTGAGAATAGCTGTTATTATAGTCCCCTTCTGCTAATCCTTTAGCTATCTACTGAGTTACTAAGATAATAAAAATTATCTTAAATATTAAAAAAAAAATACAGTCCATGGAATTCTCTAGGCTAGAATACTGGAATGGGTAGCCTTTCCCTTCTCCGGGATCTTCCCAACCTAGGGATTGAACCCAGGTCTCCCACATTGCAGGCAGATTTTTTTTACCAGCTGAGCCACAAGGGGAGCCGAAGAATACTGGAGTGGGTACCTATCCCCTCTCCAGAGGATCTTCCCAACACAGGAATTGAACTAGGGTCTCCTACATTGCAGGTGGATTCTTTACCAACTGAGCTATCAGGGAAGCCCTAATAAAAATTATAAACATCTAAATTTTCTTCTTTTGTAATTAACTATATATTTAGCATGATCAGATAAAAAGATGTCATTTTTGGTAAGGTGTTTTTAGTAAAGGAGAAAAAAGCACTGTCCTCAAAAAATTTAGTTTTATAAAGCAATCAGATATTATTTAATTGCATATTACAAATTGTTTAATAGTAGTCAACTTTATGACTTCCCAGTTGGTGCAGGTGTAAAGAATTCACCTGCCAGTGCAGGAGATAGGAGTTTGATCTCTGGGTAGAGAAGATCCCCTGCAAGAGGAAAAGGCAACCTACTCTAGTATTCTTGCCTGGAAAATCCCACGGTCAGAGGAGCCTGGTGGGCTACAGTTCTTAGGGTCACAAGAGTCAGACACAACTCAATGACTGAGCATGCACACACAGTCAAATTTATACATGTGTCAGGTATTCAGATCTGCTCACCCAATAGGCCTGGAAACAACAAGCTCCACTTGTGGTTCAGGTTTGGATTCCAGGATGATGTTATACACTTCTTCAAATGTGGCTCCTTGCAATAATCTTCCATTCCATTCTAGTACTTCATCACCTGTGGTGTATGTCAGCAATGACAATCTTAGAAAGAAAATCTAACTTCACAAGATGCACTCGAAACAAATACAATCTCAAACTGCAATTAATTTTGTAGAAGACAAGCACCATTACGGCATAAGGAACATACTGAGAACAGCTCCAATGGCATAAAATATGAGGGCTGGGATGGTTAGTTAATTTCACACAAAAGGGGCAGGGAAAGGCCAGAGGAAAAAATTACGTGACAGTCATCTCTGTGATTTCTAGAATTGTTTTCAATAGTGTCCTGTCCCTGAGTAGTTGTTAGCTGTTCCTGCAAGGGGAAGCAAGTTGGGAACAACTTATGCTTCCAACTTGGTGATATCACTCTTGTCTGCGATTTCTTAATAGAAATTGCAATTCTAGAAACTATCAAGATCAGTTGCTCTTTGAAAAATGTATAACTCTGTATTCTAGGATTCTCAATATATATGTAGTTGAGCACTTGTCTAATCTCTTTTATGAAAAGTTTAACACTAACCATTCACTGAATTCTCTCCAAAGCATTCAAGGATCTCTTCAACAGTATCCATTATCAAAGACATGAGGAGCGATACATTTCAGGAAAAAATGTATTTATCTATGAAATTTGCTTTCTAAACTATACTGGAAGTTCTTCAGAAGAAATAAGGCTTATGGGAAACAAATTATGCTAATCTGAGGTACAGACTAGGAACATCCATCAACAAAAAAATAAGATCAGTAAATCTAAAAATCTTTTACCTACTGTGACTCAAGAACTAATACTTACAACTTTCCATTGATGAATAAAAATTAATATTTAAGTCAAATGAACTTTTTGGTTACCAGTGAAGTCACTTCTAAATGAGGACAACTTTTTCATAACTACTAAGTTTAACAGTTTAAGTGTAAATAATCAAAAACTGAAACCTACCTGGTCTAAGATGTCCTACAGTATCAGCTAAACTTCCTTTTTTAACTTTGGTTATAAATGCACAGAGCCGACCTGATTCAGTCATCTTTCCTCCTACAACCTGTTTAAAAGAAGAAAATGTTAAAACAGGCATATTGTTCAATTGAACACAGTTGAAGATTCAAGTAAAAAATAACTAGATAATTTGCAAGTTTTAAAACTATAATTTAATATGCTAAAAATAATTTTTAAATAATATAGTGTTATTATTAGAAACTGAGTATATGTCAAGGGCAGACTCGTTAGATACTCCAAGTGTTTTACAATTTAAGCAATTATTTGTTGAAAATGTAGCATACCTTAGAAACAATTTATAATTTCTGCCTTTATTACAGAATTCTTACTTTTGCCATTTCTAAAAATATGTTACTACCCAATACTACATAATTACATATAATCGCATTAACATTTCTAATTATAAATTTCTAGCTATAGATGTTAATTATCATACTACATATTTTGTTACTTTTACTATAATTTTGATATCTTCTAAAAATTTTATTAGTTGATAATCTTTGGGGCACATTGATAACATGCATGATGGATTTTTCCTGAGAAAACTACAAAATTTACTTAATCTCATCCAAATTAAAGTAAACTTTAGATCATCTGCATCCCAATTTTTCTGTTCCTGTTAACACATATGTTTCAGAAAAAGAAAAAAAAACAGAAGTTAGCATTAATGTAGTGGAATCATATGTGTAGCTATAAGACTAGTTTCTTAAAAATTAATGCTTTGATTCTCAGAACTGCCAATCAATCAATATATCAATTTTGTAGCAAGTTATGCAAAAACAGTAACTAATTTTATTGACTAGAATAGATTTTTTCCCCTCTTCTCAATTTACTGAATGATACAGAATTAAAAAAATTTATCTTACTGCATATATTTATTGCCCAATGGTAAATAACACTCAGTGGCAGTTCAGTTAATATTAACCAATTATTCAAATGCTTGGTTCTGAAAATTACACATATAGATACTATGGGCTGAAATCCCTGTGTTAATATATTAAAATTTTCTTGACTTGATAAATTTTAATAATAATTATACTGACTATAATTATTATTGTTGAAATCTCAGAGTGCCAGGCACAGTACTAAATGTTTGTATATTGCTTTATTTAATCTTACTACATAATAACTCTCAGTATTATTATCCCCGTTGTACAGATGAAGAGCCTGAAGCTAAGAGAAGTTTAGTTGCCTAATGTCATATAGCTACTAACTGCTATAAATAGAAATCAAGCCAAGGCATCCCAACCTCTATACTATCCTGCAGTTCTAACTCTACACTGGGCAGATCTGGATTAATTCCCACCTTCATCACCATCTTTGAGACCATGGGCAAATTACAACACCTTGCTAAGATTATTTCTTATCTGAGAGTCAGTAAAATGATAAAGTGCTCAAATGAGCGCCAGCACATGGCTACCAGCACATGGCTACCACCCAATAAATGATGCACAATTTTATTTACAATCAAAATTTTCAAATATCTCTTCCTGGATTCTATACAACTACTTCTGTAGCAATGACTCAGTTCTAAAACTCTCTTTGAATTTCAGTTTTTAATTCACCTTACAGATACACAAAAAATAAACAGAGCCTTCTTTCATTTCCTTCATACTTGGAAATGAAAAGGTTTCAAAAAATGAGTGCAAATATTTAGGAATTCTTGAAAATGGAAAAAAAAACACTAAATTGGTATAGAGTTATCATATCTTTTGCTTTTCTGATAAATCTATAATAGAGCATCTCACATATTTCATCACATACCTTCAAGCCAAGCATTGCTCCTGAATCTCGAGGTACACTTCCATCTTTTAAGCGCTTATTTAATAAAATGCGACCAATTAAACGATCTCCATCTTTAGATGGCTGCCACGTCACAGGGTGCTGACATATTGTATCAATAAACACAAATATTAATTTTTTATGACAAATGACTCTTCATTGTACAATCTCTCTACACTTGCAATTTTCAAAGTGTTATGATTACACAAACCAATTTGCAGTCAAAACATTGGTCAAAAATTTAATAAGATGATAAGATTATGCTTATAATCTTACTTTAACATCTCAGGGTTTTTTCAAAAACCAGTTCCTTCTCTAACATGCTCTGACACAATACTTAAGTTTTACAAAAACTGATAAATCTTAAAAATATATGCAGACTCTAGTTTAATTATCTACAAACTGAAGATTAAAAAAAATAGGCAGAAAAGAGACTCTAATTCTATGCAATTGAACTCATTTAAAAATGAGAATTTAATCTTCAAACACTTTTGGAAGACTTTGAGAGACTTTATTACAGTAAAAGTTAAAAGGTCAAGCTAAATTAAAATATGAAAACTGCAGAGGGTTTTCTTGAAATAGGTTTCTAGATAAAAATTATTAAAAATACACAAGGCTAGGTAAGTTTCCAAATGAATGTTCATGGAAGAAACAGGTCCAATTCAAACATGAAGAGAGATTACATTGCTCATTTTTTGGAGGTTTTTTGACTCTTTCAGGTTTCTGATCTATTTATTTGATAATTCAATGGTATTGTTAAACACTGTTAAACAACCTTGAAAATATTAGTTTTTCTCAAGCCTTTGCTAAATCATGACACAATTCCATTATGTATTATATGTCAAATAACAAAGTAAATGATTTGTGTAATCACAGTTCCACAGTTATCTAAAAGTTAACATGCACATCTTCATGCAAAATTTAGCAGGCAAAAGACAGGTTCCAGTAAATCACATCTGTATGATAAAAAGATTTCAAAAGTCTCACTATACTAAAAGCAAACAATAAATACCAAAGCAGATGGCAACGGCTCTATTGATACTGCATTACAATGCTATGACTATAAAACAAAAGAGCAAAATGACAGTGAAAGGGAAAAAAGAAAAACAACTTTTTCTGTGCAAACAGACCCAATTATCTCCCTTTTACCTGGGATTCAAACTATTAATAATTTAATTTTCATCCCAAGGAAAATATATGCAAGCAGTCAAATAAGCCAATCCAAAAAAAAAAATCTTTATATTTCTGGTTTATAATAACATTACCAAGTTCTTTCATGCGACCATAAACAAAGCATTCCATTGTTCCTAATTTTTATTTTCATTTACTTATTTTTTGGTATGTCGTCAAACAACATCAACAGCAAAGCAAGCAAAAAGTATTTTGGTTGATTGGTTTGTTTTGGTTTTGTTTTTCTTTTCTGCACCTTAAGAAATGCTACATTGACCCTTGAAATGCCCTGTCCTTTTATTATGTTCCATTTGAATGAGTGACAGAGAGCAAACGAAGACCAAATGAGCAGGTAAAAAGGCAGGCTCCACAATCTCAGTACCTTATCGCTATGGCTATGCTCCTCATTAAGGGTTGTGCTACTACAGGTATCTACCCCAGAGTCCTTAATCTGAGGCTCAGACCATTCCAAATCCTCTTCCAAAGAGTGGCCACCAAAGTACATCATTTTCTTTTGTCTCTCAGACCTGGTGTTAGAGTCCGACACAACTGCCTGCTCACTAGTTTTTCTTTTTCCCTTTTGACTGTCCCCTACAGGTGTGGGATTAAAAAAAAAAAAAAAAAAGATACAAAAAGAAAACATGCAAAGGTGTAAATCCAAAAGGAAACGTGAAATGATAACGGAAATTAGATAGTAAGGCCCCACATGTCTCACCAAAGACATTGGGGATGCCTCACTGCTATGCCAAGACGTATGGTCCAACCAGTTGTGATCCATGTCTCCTGCGAGAGTCAGACAGACAAAAGAGGGAAGTAAAGGAGACGGTGAAAGAAAGGGCAGACAAAGACATCATCAACATTTTAAACTGTGTGATCCCCTCTAGTTTTTAATCTGTAAGCACTCACTGTATATACCAAGAGAAAGCTAAGATTTCAAGTGAGTTAACTTATAGAATGCAGAATACTTATGTACTCTTGAGAAATCCTACAGAACAAAACTGCTGCAAGAGAAACAGCTACTAATAAACGGGAATATAAAGGAAAAACATTATATATTCTGGTAAAAAGAAAAAGACTTTCAACGATGTCTGTTACTCATGCTATTTTTTTTGATGCTGGTCTACAGACATGAGTTTCTTCTCCAAAGATTAAGAAACATTTTAAAAATTAAACAATGGATTGCTAATAACCACGATAATGAAAAATGAAGTAGTTAAATGTTTCTGGAATATAGTATGATATTCTTGAATGCTGAAACCTCCTAAAAATTTTGAGTGATTAAAAAAAGAATTGGTTACACAAAAGATTAAATCTATATGAACATGACAAAACAGGTTCACTCAACTTCTGTTACTAAATATAAACTTCCCTTAAATATCATGAATTATTTGATATTATTTTGAAGCAATTTTTCAAGTTTTTTTCAGAAATTGCATTCTCCTAAAAATAAATTTTTTACTCAAATAATTTTTCAGATAATTTATGTAATTGGCAACTCACAATAAATATCCATTTCACAAGCTTATGTGCTCCTTATTTATCTTATCTTTGGAAAAGAATTTTTTCATCTATATGTGCACATCATGTTAAGCTCTATTCATATTTTCATTTATTTAAAAATATTTACTAAACACCTTCATATTGCTGTGCATTGTGCTAAACTTTAAGGTAAGGGGTAAAACAATGAGACATTCAGCAGAATGGAGATAAACATAAATAAATCATCAGTGTCATATAGGATGTGCAAAACACTGAAAGAGTATAATAACATTTAATTTAGATTTTGGGGTCAGCAAACACCTCTAAAGAAGTGATGTTTAAGAACTGAAATATGGAGAGGAACTAAGATGGCGGAGGAATAGGAAGGGGAGAACACTCTCTCCCCAATAAATACAACAAAAGAACTTTTAAAGGCCGAACAAACTCCATAAAACAGGATCTGAATGCTGACAGAGGACATCGGGCAACTGGAGGGGAGGCCCATTGCCGACGTGAGGAGGTAGGACAAAAGAAAAAAAAAAAAAGTAAAGGGAGAAACAAAGAGCTGGGGACGGGTTCCCTCCCGGAAGGGGAGTCTGGAATAAAGAGGAAAAAAAGAGGAGAAAGGTTTCCGAATACCAGGGAGCATTCTCTCTGGCGGATCTGCGGTGAATCTTGGAGAGCAATATAGCTGGGAGTAAAAGCAGATTTTATAGTTAAGCCCTGCAAGGGTGTCCCTCACTGTGAAGAAACATCTCATCACTAAACTAGAGGTTCTGCCACCATCAGTGCAGAGATGAAAGAGTCCTGAGGCTACTGGAAGACAGGAGGCTAAACCCAGACCTTGAGAATTCCAGAAAACTCCTGGATCCAAGAGTTAATTAATCGATAGGAACTCATCAACCTCCTCCATACCAAAACTGAAACCAACCAACCCCCAAGGGCCAACAAGCTCCAGAGTAAGAGATACCAAGCAAATTCTCCAGCAATGTAGGAACACTGCCAGGAGCTTCAATACACAGGTTGCCCAAGGTCACACCAAGTCCACCAACACCTCAAAACTCTTTACTGGACACTCCATTGCTAGTAACAGTGAAGAAACCCAGACCCACCCACCAGAACACCACACAAGCTTTCCCATCCAGGAAACTTCGACAAACCACACATCCAACCCCTCCCATAGAGAGGAACCCCCACAATAAAGGGACAACACAGCAAGATAAACAAGATGAAAAGGAAGAGAAATACCCAGCAAGTAAAGGAACAGGATAAATACCCCCTAGACCAAACAAAAGACGAAGAGATAGGAAGACTACCTGACAAAGAATTCTAAATAATGATAGTGAAAATGATCCAAAACCTGGAAAATAAGTTGGAGTTGCAGTTCAATAACCTGCAGGCAAGGATTGAGAAGATGCAGGTAAGCTTTAACAAGGACTTAGAAGAAATGAAAAAGAGTCAAAATACAATAAATAATGCAATAAATGAGATCAAAAACACCCTGGAGGGAACCAACAGTAGAATAACAGAGATAGAAGACAGGATAAGTGAGGTAGAAGACAGAATGGCAGAAATAAATGAAACAGAAAGGAAAAATGAAAAAAGAATTAAAAGAAATGAGGACAATCTTAGACACCTCTGGGACAATATTAAACGCACCAATATTCGAATCATAGGAGTCCCAGAAGAAGAAGACAAAAAGAAAGACCATCAGAAAATTCTTGAAGAGATAATTGTTGAAAATTTCCCTAAATTGGGAAAGCAAATAGCCACTCAGGTCCAAGAAACACAGAGAGTCCCAAATAGAATGAACCCCAAGTGGAACACCCCAAGACACATATTAATCAAATTAACAAATATCAAATATAAAGAGCAAATTTTAAAAGCAGCAAAGGAGAAACAAAAAATAACTCACAAGGGGAATCCCATAAGGATAACAGCTGATCTCTCAATAGAAACGATTCAGGCCAGAAGGGAATGGCAAAACATACTTAAAGTCATGGAAGAAAACAATCTACAACCCCGACTACTCTACCCAGCAAGGATCTCATTCAAATTTGAAGGAGAATTCAAAAGTTTCTCAGACAAGCAGAAACTGAGAGAATTCAGCAACACCAAACCAGCCCTCCAACGAATGCTAAAGGATCTTGCCTAGATAGGAAACACAGATGGGATAGATAATCTCGAATCCAAAACAATAAAATAAATGGCAACAGGATCATACTTATCAATAATTACCTTAAATGTAAACGGGTTGAATGCCCCAACCAAAAGACAAAGATTGGCCGATTGGAAACAGAAACAAGACCCCTATATATGTTGTCTACAAGAGACCCACCTCAAACCTAGGGACACATATAGACTGAAAGTTAAAGGCTGGAAAAAGATATTCCATGCGAATAAAGACCAAAAGAAAGCAGGAGTGGCAATACTCATATCAGATAAAGTAGACTTTAAAATAAAGGCAGTGAAAAGAGATAAAGATGGACATTACATAATGATCAAAGGATCAATCCAGGAAGAAGAAATAACAATTATAAATATTTATGCACCTAACATAGGAGCTCCACAATATGTAAGGCAAATGCTAACAAATATGAAAGGGGAAATCAACAACAACACAATAATAGCAGGAGACTTTAATACACCACTCACACCAATGGATAGATCAACTAGACAGAAAAGTAACAAGGAAATTCAAACTTTAAATGATACAATAGACCAACTAGACCTAATTGATATCTATAGGTCATTCCACCCCAAAACAAGGAATTTCACCTTTTTCTCAAGCGCACACGGGACCTTCTCCAGGATAGATCACATCCTGGGCCATAAATCTAACCTTGATAAATTCAAAAATATTGAAATCATCCCAAGCATCTTTTCTGACCACAATGCAGTGAGATTAGATATCAACTACAGGAGAAAACCTCTCAAAACTTCCAACATATGGAGGCTCAACAACACACTGCTGAATAACCAACAAATCGCAGAAGAAATTAAAAATGAAATTCAGTTATGCATGGAAACGAATGAAAATGAAAACACAACAGCCCAAAACCTATGGGACACTGTGAAAGCAATGCTAAGGGGAAAGTTCATAGCAATACAAGCTCACCTCAGGAAACAAGAGAAAAATCAAATAAATGACCTTACTATACACCTAAAGCAACTAGAAAGGGAAGAGATGCAGAAGCCCAGGTCTAGTAGAAGGAAAGAAATCTTAAAGATCAGGGCAGAAATTAATGCAAAGGAATCAAAAGTGACCATAGCAAAAATCAACCAAGCCAAAAGCTGGTTCTTTGAGAAGATAAATAAAATTGACAAACCGTTAGCCAGACTCATCAAGAAACAAAGGGAGAAGAACCAAATCAACAGAATTAGAAATGAAAACGGAGAGATCACAACAGAAAACACAGAAATACAAAGGATCACAAGAGACTATTATCAGCAACTATATGCAAATAAACTGGACAACTTGGATGAAATGGACAAATTCCTAGAAAAGTACAACTTTCCAAGACTAAACCAGGAAGAGATAGATAATATTAATAGACCCATCACAAGCATGGAAATTGAAACCGTAATCAGAAATCTTCCAAAAAACAAAAGCCCAGGACCAGATGGCTTCACAGCTGAATTCTACCAAAAATTTAGAGAAGAGCTAACACCTATTCTACTCAAACTCTTCCAGAAAATTGCAGAGGAAGATAAACTTCCAAACTCATTCTATGAGGCCACCATCACCCTAATTCCAAAACCCAACAAAGATGCCACAAAAAAAGAAAACTACAGGCCAATATCACTGATGAACTTAGATGCAAAAATCCTCAACAAAATTCTAGCAAATAGAATCCAACAACACATCAAAAAGATCATACATCATGATCAAGTAGACTTTATCCAGGGATGCAAGGATTCTTCAATATTCGTAAATCAATCAATGTAATACACCACATTAACAAATTGAAAAATAAAAATCACATGATTATCACAATAGATGCAGAGAAACCTTTGACAAAATTCAACATCCATTTATGATAAAAACCCTCCAAAAAGTAGGAATAGAAGGAACATACCTCAACATAATAAAAGCTATATATGACAAACCCACAGCAAACATTATCCTCAATGGTGAAAAACTGGAAGCATTCCCCCTGAAGTCAGGAACAAGACAAGGGTGCCCACTCTCACCACTACTTTTCAACATAGTTTTGGAAGTCTTGGCCACAGCAATCAGAGCAGATAAAGAAATTAAAGGAATCCAGATTGGAAAAGAAGAAGTAAAACTCTCTCTGTTTACAGATGACATGATCCTCTATATTGAAAACCCTAAAGACTCTATGAGAAAATTACTAGAGCTAATCAGTGAATATAGCAAAGTTTCAGGATACAAAATCAACACACAGAAATCCCTGGCATTCCTATACACTAACAGTGAGAAATCAGAAAGAGAAATTAAGGAAACAATTCCATTCACCATAGAAACAAAAAGAATAAAATACTTAGGAGTATTTCTACCTAAAGAAACAAAAGACTTGTATATAGAAAACGATAAAACACTGATGAAAGAAATCAAAGAGGACACAAACAGATGGAGAAATGTACCGTGTTCGTGGATTGGAAGAATGAATATAGTGAAAATGAGTATACTACCCAAAGCAATCTACAGATTCAATGCAATTCCTATCAAGCTACCAGAGGTCTTCTTTAAAGAATTAGAACAAATAATTTCTCAATTTGTATGGAAATACAAAAAACCTCGTATAGCCAAAGCAATCTTGAGAAAGAAGAATGGAACGGGCGGAATCAACCTACCGGACTTTAGGCTATACTACAAATCCACAGTCATTAAGACAGTATGGTACTGGCACAAAGACAGAAATATAGATCAGTGGAACAGAATAGAAAGCCCAGAGATAAATCCACACATTTATGGACACCTTATCTTTGACAAAGGAGGCAAGAATATACAATGGAGAAAAGACAATCTCTTTAACAAGTGGTGCTGGGAAAACTGGACAGCCACTTGTAAAAGAATGAATCTAGAACACTTCCTAACACCATACACAAAGATAAACTCAAAATGGATCAAAGATCTAAGCATAAGACCAGAAACTATAAAACTCCTAGAGGACAACATAGGCAAAACACTCTCTGCTATAATCCAAAGCGGGATCCTCCATGACCCACCTCCCAGAATACTGGAAATAAAACCACGAACAAACAAATGGGACCTAATTAAAATTAAAAGCTTCTGCACAACAAAGGAAACTATAAGCAAGGTGAAAAGACAGCCTTCAGAATGGGAGAAAATAATAGCCAATGAAGCAACGGACAAACAATTAATCTCAAAAATATACAAACAACTCCTGCAGCTCCATTCTAGAAAAATAAACGACCCAATCAAAAAGTGGGCCAAAGAACTTAACACACATTTCTCCAAAGAAGACATAAAAACGGCTAACAAACACATGAAAAGATGTTCAACATCACTCATTATCAGAGAAATGCAAATCAAAACCACAATGAGGTATCACTTTACACCAGTCAAAATGGCTGTAATCCAAAAGTCTACAAGCAATAAATGCTGGAGAGGATGTGGAGAAAAGGGAACTCTCCTACACTGTTGGTGGGAATGCAAACTAGTACAGCCACTATGGAAAACAGTGTGGAGGTTCCTTAAAAAGCTGCAAATAGTCCTGCCATATGACCCAGCAATCCCACTGCTTGGCATATACACCGAGGAAACCAGAATTGAAAGAGCCACATGTACCCCAATGTTCATCGCTGCATTGTTTACAATAGCCAGGACATGGAAGCAACCTAGATGCCCATCAACTGATGAATGGATAAGAAAGCTGTGATACATATACACAATGGAATATTACTCAGCATTAAAAAAAAATTCATTTGAAGCAATTCTACTCAGATGGACCGAACTGGAGCCCATTATCCAGAGTGAAGTAAGCCAGAAGCAAAAACAACAATACAGTTTATTAACACATATATATGGAATTTAGAAAGACAGTAACGAGAACCCAACATGAGAACCCAACATGCGAGACAGCAAAAGGAATGAAGATGTATAGAATAGACTCATGGACTCTGTGGATGAGGGAAAGGATGGGATGATATGGGAGAATGGCATTGAAACATGTTAATTACCATATGTGTAATCAATCACCAGCCCAGGACTGATTCTTGGGGCTGGTGCATCGAGATTTCCCGGGGGGGAGGGAGGAGGGAGGGGGG